>SNQJ01S0039831.1:119302-161882 GCA_010110895.2 Picea sitchensis
TTCTAAATATAAATATATTGAATTAACTAGAAATAATAAATTTTCTACTACTTTTCTAGTACTTCTTATAAAAATATATATTCAAACATTTTGTGAGAAATTTATTTGTAAAATTTCAATATTGTATGTATGTCTACACATTTAACATCAATATTTTACACTTCGATACTTATTACTTGACATAAAAATCTACATGTAATTGTACTAAATTGACTAGATATAAAAAAAATGGTTTTTCTAATATTTTTTTGGTTAAGATGAATGTTTTTATATATTATCACATGTTCCACTGGATCTGGTGCCACTTGGAGCGATGGAGGTTCATGCGGTGGGAGACGTGGATACATTTCTTGTCCCATCAGACATCCAGCTCTCACATGTGGTAGATAAGGGTAGATAGAGGGCTTCACATTTTGAAGTGGTGGGAGAAAATGGTAAGAACCTGTCAAACACTCTCCAAATGGACCAAAGTTAAGTTACCATTCACGAAAATGAATAGATATTAGTGGCTTGTACCCATGGTTCTTTCTTCTATGATGATCATTCAATGGATGAGCATGGTGTGGGGGGTCTTCATGGCTCATTTCAATCCATTCCTTTGTCTTCAGCTCTATCTCTAGTTTAATATTGATTCTTCCCCTAATTACATTTCAACCTTAGCTTGGGAAAGCTCTACCATTCTCCTTGTCACTTCCATGGCTCCTCATGTTGTGCAACTGAGGAATACTTACGTTCTCCAAACTCGGGAAACTGCGACAACAGTGGAGGCTATTGAGTTATATGCTAACTCGATCCCCCAAGAAGCAAAGGATTCCATGCGAGATTTGGAAGAGGGTGTGAGGCTAATTTTTGCCTATCATAAAGATGAGGAGGTTGATGCATAATGGGTGATATCATTTCAGACCTTTACTGCACTCACACATAGGAGTCCAAGTTCTACAGGGTGCTGTAAATATAATAGCATACCAAGACTATAGTTTCTTAGGGCACACTTCCAAAGGATCAAGATTACAGACAATTGAAACAATGTCTAGAGGCCCTAGAAGACCATAAAAATATTCTCCTCACAATGGCTCCCTGGTTGGTCAAGAGAAATGATGGTTCTCTTCGGCCAACGCAGGATGGTGGTTTTCTTGCTAGGTATTTGATACCTCCTCTGAATGTGGGACTCAAAATTAGTTCCTCTAGGCTTACTCCTCAAGTGCCCCACTCCAATGTTTGAGAACAACTTTGTCCTTACTTTTCAGGCTTTGTATAGGATTATCTTAGTTCAACTGCATATGGTTATGTTTTCAATTTTTATAAGGTTCTTGTCTTAGATTTTCATAATTCATGCTTTTAATTACAGGCTTAATTGTTTGTAGTTTTTTTTTATGAAATATGGCATGGTTTCCCTTTAAGGGCAGGACAACCGACTAGGATATATTTGTGGTGCCCAAGCTTGGAATTTGATGGGCTACAACCTATATTTTTTCTGGAATCCTGTATTTGACACATCAGTACAAAATCCACATGTCATTATTGACTTGCATCAAAATTATGAACTTGTTAAATTGATGTGTAACCACATGGATTACCCTTCAAAAATGCTTATAGGTATGTACACTATAGGGTATATAATATAGGACCTGGGTTATACATAGGGAGGCAGTTGTAAGTCATTGAAGTGTCTAAGAATAAATGAGTAAATCCTAGTAAATGAGTAGGAAGCAAGGAAAGTGTCGTGTCACAGAAGTTAGTTAACCAAATAAATGCAAGTAAATTCCAGATTGCGTACAACATCCATTTGCATCTGAATTTAGAAATTATAACTCATAATTTCTGATGGGCCATAATCGTTCTCTTTGTTTCTTGTACCCAATGGTTGAGGGAGATATTGGTGCGAGGAGGTGCCATGTAAGGTTTATGTGGATCTAAGCGGCGCTAAAATAAAAAAAATTGTACTCTCAAACTATGGTATTGAGAGAGTTGCACCCATCAGTCGCAACATATCTCATGGTAAATAGTTGGCTACTGTGGTTGTCTCCATCATTTCGACAGTAGACCAGGTTTGTCGAATAGTGAAGGTTGTAGAAGGTTCCAATAATTCATGAAATGAATAATATATTTTCAAAGTGCCATGGTCAAATATTTAACATGGCCATCGATTTTCCTATTTTCTAAGTTATCAATTTGCTTGTTTTGTGGATTGTGGGTTGTTTTAGGCTTTAGATTTTGATTATGTATGCATCAATGTTTTAAATCTTGTAATCAATTTTAGGATATAATTTGTTTTATGGCCATTGCTCCATATGTCGATAACAATGTGTATTATTTCCTTCAAGAATAGGGATGACGGATGGGATGGACCATTGCTCTAGTCTGTTCCTTTAAATCAGTGTTGTGTATTCTCTGAGTCGTTTACTTCCAATTTTTTTTTTTACTTAGTAAGGAGACTACTCAGCCTAGGTGGACCATGCATTTTCTCTGTTCTGTTAACTTTGAAGGGTTTAACTTTTCTCGGCTATGATGGGTGTTGGGTTTGCTTGGATATGGTTTTCTCTACTTCAAAGTTTTACTTACTGTTGGGTCTGCTTCACTCAAGTGAGGGAAATTCGATGACAAACGATCATCTAGTAAGCTTGAGAATAATATTAAATTAATGAAAATTGTGCATTTTATGGAATAGTCTTTTATTGTAAATTAATTTGGCAGCAAACTACAGATTTTAATTTCACAAGAAATATTGTGAAATTAAAATCTGTGGTGATCGAAACCAAATTTCATACTCATAATTTTAACTAAAATATAATTATTTTCTTCAGCAATGCAAATGTCTGGAAGCCATCCATATAAATTTCTAAATTCAGGAGTTGTATTTTAATTTGGCAGCGAACAACAAAATTTCTGAAATCTGAAATTTTAAATTAATTTGGTAGCGAACCACGAAATTTCTGAATTCTGAGTTTGTAAAATGAAAAGGAAGCTACCCATCTAATTTATAATTACAATTTACTTTCATTACAATTAAAATTTCAAAAATAAAATATCAGAACCGTTGAATATGGATAGTTGAGGAAATTCGCCAATGCCTTGCGCTCCTTTTTTGTTCCCGCTTGCTAATCATAGAGACTTCACCGGTACCTCCCAGCCAATGTTAGGGGTACTCTTCTTCCCCCTTATCCCCTCGAGCCGCAAAGGGGCCACACACAAGAAACCAACAAACAATAGCTCCAAGGCTTACCTCACAAGGTAGAGATTCCACTCTTTCTACAAGCTTGGTATCCCAACTCTCACAAGTAAAACACAATCAAAACCATTTTGGCAGCATAACTTTACCAAGAATAAGTGTGATGCATTTCCATTCTACACCAATTATTTTATATAAATTTCCTCATTGACACATGTCCTCATGCACAATTAATTAAATTTTTAATTAATTAAATTAGGATTATTCAACCACCCACTTGTCACACTCTCCCCAAGTTGCACAAGTGATTACCAATTTTATTTTATTTAAAAAGCCAATTTCCCTCACATTCCCCATGGTGTTCCTATTTTCTCTCTTGGTTGTCCCTTTATTCTCCAGATTCTCATTCATTAGTTAGAGTTGAAATAGGAGTCTTCTTCTAGCTAGACTAGTGGTAGCTAGACTCTAGATACCATTCTATGTGTACACCTATTCTCTCATATTTTATTTCTTTCTATTTTAAAAATCCTTTTTAATATTTTCATGCACACATGTGCATTCTATCTAATCTTTAGATTTTTTTCTCACTTTTTCCTTAAATTGATTTATCTCTATTCTTTTAATTTATTTAATATTTTAATTTAGTCCCCCAACTAAACTTAGACTTAGGCTTAGTCTTAGAATTAGGATCAGACTTTTATTGGGGTTTATAATTAATAAATTCATTGTTTAATTAATTATTTTAATCCGACAAGATCTAATCAATTCAATGTTTTCTAGGCCACCTAGATATATTGACTCAAGTTTTTAATTACATGATGTGCCCTTCAAGGCACACCTTCATGCTCCAAGGGTGCCACTTTCCTTTGAATGGTTTTGGAAGTTTTTATGACCCTTGGAGTCAATACTCCACTCGGTCGACCTTATGAGAGACTAAGGGATTCTAAGTAATAAGGAATCTGCCTTATTGTGCGCTCCTTAGAAATATTCGTAAGCGACTGTCTCAGTCTGCGCTCATGACATCATGGACCTCTCGAACTAGGTAATAATTAACCTACCATTCGAGCCACGACATGAGTTGTAGTAGTCTATGACAGGGATGCTTCCACACCTATCCCTCAATTTTTGGTTTATGTGCATGGCCCCTCTACTCCTTATGCGAGTCGGATTAGAAAGCATCATCAAGCCTGCATCTAATGACAAAAGAAATGTCAATAATCTATATACATAATCATACTGAAAGGAATCATCTGTCATATGTGCATAAAATGAAATACTCAAACAAATACAATAACCTCCCTAACTTAATCTAGAGTCTAAGGAATTCCATCAATGACATCAACATCTATAATTTTTCATGTTCCCTACACACTCAAGAAAACACGTCAATAGCATCTTCCAATATATATACATAAATATAAGAATAAGTCACAACACAACATCATCATCATATGTAACCCGTAATCGAAACTAAATGATAATATATCTTAACCAGATCACTTGCATGCAAGTGTCCTCAAAGAATATGTCAATAAAAGTGTGCTCAATAGAGCAGGATGTTACAAATTCGATGACGAATGATCATCCAATAAGCTTGAGAATAGTATTAAATTAATGAAAATTGTGCATTTTATGGAATAGTATTTTATTTTGTAGTTTCACATACTGTTGTAACTGTAGTGTTTTTTTAGAGCTATGGATCTGGCCATGCTCAGGTTAGGGTTTTTATCTAGTTTTGAACCATACTCAAGTTAGGTTTTTTAGCTAGATGTGAGCCATAATTAGTGAATACACAAATAGAACTAGAACTAGATAGGATATTGAGTGTCTGGGGCTTATTCCCCTCTGGGCCTTTAGGGAAAATCCTATTTATATCTCTCACTATCCAGTTAAACCCTATGGTCATAGACCCTCCTTCTATGGCCAACTTGGAGTCATGTGGGAATGGCAGGGGAAGATGTAATCCATGTTCAGTCTGTTGTACAACCATAGACATTTGTCATATGAGCCAAAGAATTGTCAGTGTCATTGTCATCTCATCTCGTCCTACAACATTCCTGCTAAATTAGCGAAGGCTTGAAATATTTACACCAAGCGCTTCATTCACAAGTGCAATGTAGTGCACGCCAGTGAACATAATGAGAACATGGAAAATATAGTCAAAATATAGTGAGTATGAAAATTTATGATGATGAAATTAGCATATAACAACATAAAAAAAATTGACACTTATAAATCTGCATAAAACGTAAAATGACATGCATGAAAAACAAACAATTATCATCAAATTTGCACTTGATAGAAAAGGTAAATTTGAAATCATATTGGTGGCACCCATGACTAATGATCCTGTACTTGGAAGTATATATTTGTGGAGCCCATGACTAGTGATCATCAATGTATTTGTATTGAATTGACATGCTAATATAAATTGTCGACTACTTTATAGCGTGATATTTACTTCTTATCAAGGGGCTGATGTAGTTGTCTTGGATTGACATGATGTAAAGTGTTTACTATTTTTAAAGGGCTTATCACTTAACATCAAATGGTCCGTGTAGTTGTATGAAATTGACCCAGTAGTAAGTGTTCGCTAATTAGCATTAAATTTGCATTAGCAGTACAATTTTTTTACCGAATGCATTTAGCTTTGTCTTTGGATCAGAGGTGGGTTGCAATGTTTGATATCCCACTCCCTATATTTGGGTCCACTCTAATTTTAAAATAGAGTACTTCAAACGTGTTACTTTTTAAACTTTTTAAGGGTACATTTTTATAATAGTTTTGTCTAAAATTTGGAATATAATTTAGAAAAAGTGTTGGAATTATATATATTAGTGGTTGTGATTTCATAGTACAAGTGTGATAGATTTTTTTTAGGGCGTTAAATCCATTTATGCATTAAAAATGCAATTTCAATAATACAAAATTGCAATTTCACCAAAAACAAATGTCTAAAAATTAAAATGTTTAAACTGCTCATTTTAAAATAAAATATAGAAGTTAATAATGACAAATACATATTTTTGATTGAATGCATGTGACTTTGTGCAGGTATACACTTCATTAAAAAAAATTCTAAATTTTTTTTTTCTTTCATTTATTTACATTGATTAAAATGTTTTTGTTTTTAATATATATATATATATATATATATTAGAGAAGAGAGAGAGAGAGAGAGAGAGAGAGAGAGAGAGAGAGAGAGAGAAGCTATTTAGGAGGTTGAACCATGGAGTCCATGTTCATATCCAATTTTCTACTCACCTTGATGAACCATAGGTCCATGTTCATATCCAAGTTTCTACTCACCTTGATGTTAGGTAACACTTCCAAAGGTTGTTATTCCAAGGAAGTTTAAAGTCTTAAAAAATACAATATACAGATTTAGACACAATGGGAGAATCAAATATTTTCATAGGCATCGGCCATATAAGAGATGATATGTTATGTGTGTCCATATGATGCATGAATATTTCATATTGAATTAGTATGCATTCATTTTTGGTATCACAATTATATTTAACCATTAGAGTTAGTGACTCCTAAGAATATTTGGTATGATTTCATTAGAAAAGGAGAAAGTGTAGTAGACCTTAAGGGATTTGTTGAAGGGTGACAATTCTATCAAAAAATTATAAGACCCACAAAGAGAGCCTAATTGATTTATACGCTTCTAGGAGCATGAAAATATCGAATGATTTCATATGTGGCTTATTATTTAGGATAATATATCTATGATTGGAGCTTCCTATTATCCATATAAACACAAAAGATAATGAAAATTATTCATGAAGACCACCAAGTATGTTATTCTTTATTAATTGATTACATCATCTCTTAAACAATGCAAAAATCCGTGCATAATCCCAATTCATAGATATGATGACAACAACAATTATGTTACCTTCTCCATAGTTTTCTTAAGAATCCCTCCTAGGCATGAAAAACATTTCTCTAGGAATAAAGGTTAGAAAGGATACCTCTTATCGACTTTGTGCTTGGAATGAGGTACAAGGAAAGAGTGATATGGTGCACTCTCAAAATAGTCGACACACAAAGTATGATGTCAATGTTGATAGGAAAAATAAGAAGAAAGTGAAAGACTGTGATAGATAATGATGTGTAGAATCAAGTAAAGGGAAATGATCAATCTGAAGAAAAGAGTGAGGATTTGATGATATATATAACTGAATGAACAAAGTCACACTTTTAGTTGTTGTAATCCCAAATTTAGGTTTTGTTATGTTGAGAAGGCCCATTTTGTGTAGGTTCATATATAAACTTAATCAAGAACATACATGTTGGAAAATTTCATTGAACTCAATAAGGATTTTTTCCCTAACGAAAATCATTAACGACCTTATGTGTGAAACAAAACATAGCGATGCATTATCTTTACCATGAGCTTAAACAAACATGTTCAAGATGGTCAAATTGTCGATAGATTTTCATTCAAGTATTAAATATGTGCTCTATTCCCATTAAGTATCTATCGAAATGATGTGGATGCCATGAACTACATAATAAGTGGTCAAGAAGTAAGTAAATTTGTTCAAATAATAATAAAATATTAGATACTAGTGCTACAACCAAACCATGACTAATAGAACATAGACACATAACGTTACTAGTGTAACAAAATAACTTTAAACCAACATGTTATATACCTTTAGAGAAATATAGTGCATGAACATGAATAAAGAGAAAGACAACCTCATTTACTTGGGTTCACTCGATGTTAATTGTTTTCATTTCAAGATATACATTTAGCCATACATTTGTAGTTAAGATCACTAGTAAGTTTTCAATACCATTACAATTTACATACTTAGCGCACCATTATTTTTTTTGGTGTTTTATAGAGACAAGAGTTGAGGAAAATATAATAATGGAAATGGAATTATGGAGAAGGGGGGATTTGTAGATAGTAAATGCAATGCCAATTCTCATATTAAGGATTGGCAATGCTCATAGAACATGAATTCAAGTGGGAAATAAAAAGATAAAGTGTTCAAGCATCACATCAACCTTTCATTACGTGGCACTTAAAATGGTGGATAAGCCAATATTGTGGTAGGATTATGTGGGTGTGATCTATGTGATGGATTTAATGTTGTTGAAGGGTGCACTGTATTAGGAGATACATGAGAGCTAAGTCGAACATAGATTATTTTAGTATTTAGATGCAAAAGGAAAGTAATGGGTGTTNATATTGTGGTAGGATTATGTGGGTGTGATCTATGTGATGGATTTAATGTTGTTGAAGGGTGCACTGTATTAGGAGATACATGAGAGCTAAGTCGAACATAGATTATTTTAGTATTTAGATGCAAAAGGAAAGTAATGGGTGTTCGATTGTGAATCTCGGTCACAATTCATGAATCACATCCATCCTCATCTAATACTGAAGGTACAACCATAGTATATCCATCTTAACTATGGATCTATCAAGCACAAGAGGAATCAAATATTTTTAGATGTAAATTATTTTATTATTTAAGAGGATCAAGGTTAGATGTAGTCTCATGATCTCGAAACTCATAACTTATGTAGATATGGATACGTAAAAATAAAATTTTGAATACTCTATTTTTATTTACTTGTAAATATCATATCTATAGTATTTATATTTATGTATAAATTTGGTATCTCTCTCTCTCTCTCTCTNGTTTGTATTTATATTTGACTAACATATAATATTACTATTACTATTTGTTATAAGTATTATATTTTTTTTGCAATTGACATATATGATGATGAAAGTAGTGAGGTGCATATATATCATATTGATTTGTAGATTCACCTCACTACTCTAGGTGCAATGATCATTGAGCACATAAGAGATGGGAGCCTAGAATTTAATAATTACAAGTAAATTCAAAAACTTACATTTTTCTAGTTATTCTTAAGTTACCCTTTTAGAACATGTTTGAACCCTTTGAAAAGGATGAAAAGGATTCAATTTTTATCACAAGTTGCAAATTTGGTTCTGTTAACCCACTCCCCATCTTTGGGTCCACTCGAATTTTAAAATAAATTAGATAGATGTTAATAAAGATAAATCAACACTAGATTTGCAACCAATACATATTGTTGATCGAATGCATGTGAAATATGTCTTCTGATTAGAGGTGGGTTGCATCTTTTTTTATCCCACTCCCTATCTTTGGTTCCAATCAAATCCACACATGAATAGACTAGACCAGTTTGTGACTCTCCATATTCTATATCAATAAAAGTATCACCCTCGAGTTTGAATTCCTTGCCATTATCTCTATGTTATTGGATCTACAAGTTGGTTCAATCTTAACACATCTTATTGCAAGTTTGGCATGGATTTCATGTGGTTATTTTCACCAACCCTTTCATCTATGGTTTCGAATTTTTAAATACTTCCATCCATCACCAGATCTAAATACATTATCACTATAATTATACACATGATCATTTTTAGTCAAAAACAAAAGATATTGCACTAGAACAACATACGTAGTTGCGCAATAATTGGGATGATCAAATTGTTGTCTATAGGAATCTTGGTGGTATTAGAATCCTATGAATGATATTTGAGGTCCAACCTACATGTAGATATTCAAATCAGTTATCTATAAAGAGTGTTGGAGGTGGATCGCATGATAACTATTGTCATTGATACATTAGGTAAATGATAATGAAAAAAATATGTTCATGAAATTATTTAATGGAAAAGAGTGAGAGGAGAAATAGTGCCTATATCAGCACATTAATAAAACAACCCAAGTTTAGAATCACTTTTAATTTTTTTAAACCAACAAGATCCATATTAACTCTAGATCTATCAAACATCGAGAAGGATCAAATCTATTGAGGTGAAAATCTTTCCTCAATTTTTGCGCTCTAAAAAAGTTTTTCATCTCAATGGATCTTGCATAAGACTGAAAAGAGAGACCGAGATTTTAAAACAAAAAAGTGTTTTTGTTGGTGAAGCGAGTGGGATATAAGTCCCTCGATTATGTATCAAAAGTGGTGTGATTCCACAAAATCCATGGTACAACACTGACGAATGTCATTCGAGGTAGTCATTGGTAGCCAAGATGAAAGCCTCAAAGACAATTTCTAACTGGACTTTGATTTGGAGATAGATAAGGGAAGGTATATTATTGATGCAAAACCTAGTGTTTCCATCACAACTACAAAGATCCCACTAGAAGATCTAGATGAGTCTATGGAAAGTGAGAACCTCTTTCGTTAATAGATGTGGGTGAATGGGAATTTGTTGCATTTCATGGTTAACAGAAATAACCAAAAAATCATGATCTTAGTCGAGGTTATCAAGATATTAAGTTACAAAAAACACCACACCTCCAACCATACACCAACACTTGGTTAAGACAGGGATGAGGAATCAATGTTAGACAAAAATATTCCCTTCCCTATGACATCAAGTCCTTTAAAGATCAATTACTCTGTGATTTTATTATAGGACAACCCCATCTGTGGAAATACCATGTTTTTTATCAGTCTAGACCTCATAGTGTCACTATGTTGGATTTATGGGCTGAACCAGGTTCTAATTAATAGTTTACCAACAACCCTTCGACCATCGACCCTTCTCGATACTAGAAGGCAACACAACGCACATAGTGCACTACACAGTCTCACCCAAGATGGATTCAATGGGTGGTCATAGGAATCAAGTGTCTTCAACCATGGGATGGGATGTGCTTCTCTCTCATGGGAATTAGATATACTCAATTGTTATCCCTTGAATACCCATTTATTATGCTAACCCTAGCTGGATCTTAGTTCTGACTAGTGACAAAACTATTCCAATAGAACTTCATTAACCATTATAACAACATATACCCAATGACATATATACATTTACTGTAACATAAAATTCACATATGAATACTAAGTATGGCATTCATCCATTTAGTGATGTTGTACAAATTTCATCAGTTTATCCTTAATGCACAGTATTATTTTCTTTATCATTTTAACATGTTCATTAGAAAACTCATTAAAGCAAATATAACCACAAGTACTGAAAACATTCACACATAACCCATATGTACCGTGGTTCACCCCCTCCTAGGGCTACGTCCACAAAGATGAGTCGCTTCATCTCTTTATTAATCTTCCTACAAAATCCAGTGTCGCGCACTATACATTTCTTCCTCCATTACAATCGATCTCCACAGATCGTGATAGTATTCAAAAAACTTAGAACAAATCTTCGAACATGCATATACTAACAAATTCTATAACTCAAAACAAAAATGAGAAATCCCCCCCCCTTCCACGGTCCTATTGCATTCTACTTATACAAAAATGGGACAAAGCCCTTACAAAAACCCTAACCCTAAGTGGATTAGGTTTTTCCACTTTCCAACTGAATCAATCTCGGTTGGTCCACGATCCAACCATTCTCCAAGTTGGCGCTTGTCCACTTTCCAACTGCTCAGCAACAATTTTTCCACTTTGTAACTGCTTTCCCTCGGCGTTGGTTTTCCTCTGTTTCTGGAACTTCTTTTCCTATGTTTCCGGCGTGCTCCCCATTTTCCATCATTGCCTTATATTTTCTAATTTCCTCCTTGATTTCTTCAAAACTTCCTTGATTTTCTCCCAAAATTGTCCTGCGCCAACATACCCCCAACACTAACATCGTGACTCATCCTGAGCCACTCACTGACTCCTGCATCTTTCACTTCCTGTGTCAGTGCTTTATACATCTCTGATGCTTCTTGGCATTGACCTTGATCTTGGTTTCTCTTTTACACCATGGCTTTTACCATCTACGCAGTGACTTGAGGTTTCAATATTTCTCCCCCCTCCAAGCCTATATGTTCCAATTTTGATTTTGTTGCGTCGATATCCATGACCAACTGCTCAACCTTTTCCCATATAGGCTCCAACTGAGCCTTCCTTATAATCTTCTCTGCCTGCACTGCCTTTTCTTCTGTCTATAGACTCTTCATTTCTGCAGTTGTCTTAATTTTTTCAGGAAGTGACATCATCTTTTGTCTCTGTTTCAAGTCTTCCATTGCTACATGGACCCTATCCTCCTTTCCTTGAATCTCCTGTAAGCTTCCATATTCTTGTACTTGTGTCCACAGTTGGGCACTTTTCTCGAACAACTCTATCATATTTTGTATAGTCTGTGCTATATTCTTCACAGATGTTGTTGCATCTTGATATCGTTGCACACCTACTTCTGGAGGAGTAGTGGGTACTGCATGCTCCTCCATCTCCTTTATTTGGTTCTTAAACTACTCTAAAGCCTGAGCTATTTCCTTCATCTTTTCCTCTGATGATACTTCATCTGATTCTGCACTGCTCGGGATGGTGTGAAACATTGTGCCAATGTGTTTCTCCATCTCTTTTATCTTCTACTGCACTAACTTATTCTCCTGTCCTTCTTGGATAATGGCTTCCTTCAATGTTATGTTATCCTCTTGTGTTGTCTATAAATTTGTCACATCCGACCTTTCCCCAGACTCGATTTCCTGTGCGACACTAATCTACAATTTGTACAACACCTTTGTTGGGATCTTGGGCAAAACCAAGTCCAATGTTTCTATCTCCTTTAGAGGCTTATGTGCCGCCTCCTCATCAATGTACAACATATCAGGTAATATAATGAAATTTTCACTCCCCTGCATTGTGATCTGCACTGTTTCCCCTGCTAGAATTCGTTTCATAGTCTTTACTGGTGTGTCTTTTTGTCACTGCTCTGCCATGACCTTTAATTATTCTAGCGCATTTTTTACCTCTTTCACCTGCTCAATAATTGAAGCCCTGTGCTTGTCAACATTCTCCCAATCCTCTTATATCCAATCTTAAATGGTTGTAGCTACTAATTTGACATCATCTATTGTTAGTGATGTGTGAGGTGGTTTCCTATGGGCCTTCACCTTCTTCCTTGAGCCACTTTCTTTCTCCCCCGGTATCTTATTTTGGGCACTTGTTCGCTCATATGTCTATGGCATGTGTGTATCCACCCCTTTCTCTTGTCTAAATTCTTCTTACACGTGTATATCATGCTTCTCTGTCCTCACTTCTATTGCACACAACTATTCTCTTGTAACTCTTGGTCTCTACCCTGTACACGGTGGATCCTGTGTGGAACCAACCTATGGTTTATTCTGCTCCCTTCATTTCTTTTGAGGTAAGTTGATTTCCCCCACTTGGCCTTGTGTTGTATTCTTCTTTTTGCTCACACCATTTCTACATGTCTACCACTCAAGGACTATTCTATCCTGCGTCTGAGTCTGTATTGTTGGCACTCTCCTTGGAATTACTGGAACCTTCCATGCATCGGGACACTCCTAGACCTGCATTTGGATATCCTACATCATCACGTAGTATCTCAGTGGTAACCATGCCTTTGTTGGAACCCTCTTCACCTGCAACCACATACTGTGGCACGTGACCTCAAAATTAGCAATCTATTCAAACTCTTGGACTGTCTCAGGTGAAATCCTCCATCTGTTGGCTAATTGATCCTGGATCTATGAAAGGTATATTGCAAATGTATTACTATTCATCCTCTTCTTCTTCAGGTCTGTTGTGATCCTTAAGGAAGTGTATCGAGTTGTGCCACACTTTCCTAATCTCTTAATAAACACATTATACACCGGTTCTTTCCAACATAAAATTGCAATGAGGATGAGTAACCATGAGTAGTTGAACTCAAAACCCCAATATTGTGTATCATTACAGTCCTCCAGGAAGGAATTGAGAAAATAAGGGGTCTAGCTCATCGATCTCCCCTTCACGCACTGTGTTGCAACCACTACCACCCCTGCTGGTACTTCTTCCTTCCTTCATTTCCACATTAACTTACACCCTAATAACCTTGTAGTGAATATTGTCACCAGATCATTTATGTCGTTGATATTGATCCCTCTATTCCCTCTATCTGTGCCATATTTTTCCTTAATTTCATTGGAAATGGCCTTTGCCTTAGTCTTGTCATCCAAATATTTTTTTGGCTTCTCCCAATCCATGGGTAGCCCAGTAATTATTGTTGTTAAGTCCACATTTATAGGCACTGGCCTATCCATCCATAAGACACCTCCATGCACCCTTGCTAGGAGTTGTTTCACACATTCGTTGATGTATTTACTGCGCCCAAAGTGTGTTATATCCGATTAAGTCATAATCCCTATGTTATAGAGACCCAGGATCCATTGCATAGGCTCCAATAGTGGCACACCTGATGGGCCCTCTCCTCTACATTCCGTGTAGATGTGTTGCGCCAAATCCACGAATTTGACGATATCTGCTACATTGTGATATGAATACCTTATATCGTCCACACCGCATATCATTTCATCATCTAATTTTCCTCCATCCGTGATCTTTGGCATTACAATTATCAACTTTTCTTATGTGCACAATATTCCTGAACTATCTTTTTCCCTTGCAAGGACAACACCTCGACCTCAGGTACACCATATTTATTTGTTTCTTTTTCTTCTTCCGAATCTAGGCCCTACTGCTCTTAACCCATGGCATGTTCTTTGTCTTGTGGCCCTTTTCCTCTTGACACATCAAACACTATTTTTTTTTCATCTTCCTCAGGCAGCTCAACCTCCTGCGATGGGTTTTCTTCCTCCTCCACCTGCATGCTAGGTGAATCATACTCTGGCATATGGATTTCATCCACATAAACGAATGTCGACATTCCCTGTGTCTCTATTTTCACCACCCGAGCGTTGCTTCTTGTGATTCTACTGACCCTACTCCATGCTCCAACTCGTGGTGGCGACATCTTGCTAGAATCCAAACTGTTGTTCTACAAATATCAACCTTCTGTCAAGAATTATCACTCTCTTA
The DNA here is from genome assembly GCA_010110895.2 of Picea sitchensis. Taxonomy (NCBI): domain Eukaryota; kingdom Viridiplantae; phylum Streptophyta; class Pinopsida; order Pinales; family Pinaceae; genus Picea; species Picea sitchensis. The sequence continues at coordinate 134,295 of SNQJ01S0039831.1, forward strand.
CGCTTAGGGTTTGATCTTTGTTCTTCTCCTTAGCTAAAACACAAATGACATAATTTTCCCCCTTTTACTGACTTTATAGAGGGACGACATACTGACAGTTGTTCCACACTGATAGTTTTCACTTTTTCACTTTTTCCTGTCCGCTGCACTTTTGTACCTGTCAACTACTTTCCAGCATACAGTGTCTTCAACATTGGTTTTTCTATGGTGCATTGTTAATGATAACCATTCTATTACATCAAAACCTTCTAGTATTCTCCAATATTTCTATCTTTTTATTACATTTCTTATTTTTATGGATTTTTGCCTTTTTCTTCTAATATCTACTATATACAATATGTACAATCATACCTCCTTCTTTTTTTTTTACCTCAGGTTGTTAGGTCAACTATCTTGATACAACTTCAGTCAACTTCCATTCACTAGTCCTCTGAGATTCTTCCCTACAAGATATTTTAGTTGCATAGCACCTCCATTTGTGATGGCCTCTACCTGATAAGGCCCTAACCAGTGCATATTGAACTTCCCAGGGTGTTGTATATACCTATTGTCATAGAGAAGAACTATATATCCTTACTTAAATATTTTCTTCTTTATGTTCCTATCATGCCAATATTTGTCCTTCGCTTTCTATACTTCCTGGTAAAATCCTACTAGAATTGTATCTTCTTCCAGCTCCATCAAATGATCCAATCTTTCATGCACAACACCTTATTTTGTCATGTTGGTGATCACTGCAATGCGTAGACTAGGTACTAAATAATCCAATGCAATCACTACTTCATGCCCATACACGGTGTCTGTCCTGTAAGCTTATTGCATGTAGTCCTGTAAGCCCATAACATTGTTGATACCTTCAAATCCCAATCATCACTATTCACATTGCAAATCTCTATCAATGGATTTTCTAGAATCTTGTTAAAAGCTTCTATTGTACCATTTGCCTGGGGATGGTAAGGTGTACTCTTATGATGATGTATCTCAAATTATTCTATCATAGATATGATTGTACTATTAATAAAATGTGTTCCATGATCACTCAACAAAATTCTGGGACATCCAATTTTGGTCACCACATTCTCAAAGAAAAATTGTGCTCCAATCCTTCATTGGAGCTACTTCTTCCCATCTGGTTAAGTATTTTGTCGCATTGATGATGTATCTGGATCCTGACCTCCTTTCTAGTGGGTTAATGGGTCCAATCAAATCCACAACCCATTTATCAAATAGTTGTAAAGTTACTTGGGGCATAAGTGGCATTTTATCCCTTCTGGGCTGGTTTTCCCACCCTCTGATAGACATCACAGGTCTGACAATATTCCTTTGCGTCCCTATGTATTGTAGGCCACCATAATCCTATATGCAACACATTATTTCTTGTAGGAATTCCTGCATAGTTCCCTCCAAATATACCTTCATGTGCTTCTGCTAACACCATGAAGCGTTCATGCTCCATCACACATCTTCTCAGAATTCCATCTGCACCTAACTTGTATAAATGACCTGCAATCAATTGATAGTCTACATCGCGCACTACCAACTATTTTTTTTTTGCGACAGTAAATTCTCTGGGAGCCATGCCTGTGCTAAAAAATACAACAATGTCAACAAAATAATCATCAACAATCTGAACAGAAAATAAGTTAGCATCAGGAAAATTCTCCTCCAATTTCTTTGGCTCCTCTCCATTAGTAATTCTTGAAAGATGATCTAGTCCTACATTCAACTTCCCTGGTTTTACTATGATTTCAAAATCAAATTCCTGAAATAATAACCACCATCTATAGATCCTCCCCCCCCCAACACTGGCTTGTTAACTAGGTACTTCAAAGTGGAATGATCTATAAATATCTTAAAATGTTGGCCCAATAAATAGTGTATGAACTTCTGTAGGGCATATACCATAACCAAACCTTCCCTTTTTGTAGTATTATAGTTCTTCTTAGAATCATACAATTTTCTATTAGCAAAATATATTGGGTGATCAATGTCTCCTTCACCTCGTTGTGCCAAAAATTCTCCAAGTGCAATGGATGAAGTTTCCACATGCACATGAAATTGTTTTGTCCAATATGGATGTTGGCATAGGGGTAGACCCAGGGTTCAACGCTACAACAACGCACCAACAAAACCCTAACTACCGGCCCTTTCGGCAACACCTGTGAAGCAGATAGAGTCTCACCCGAGGTAGAGGCAGGGGTGGTTGCAAGACTCAGGTGTCTACAACCTTAGCTAGGACACAAATATGTGATTACAATACTTAATAAAGCACTTAGCATCATCAGTCCCACAATATGCAATCAATAACTGTTTCGCTAATAAAACAGAGCTTCGTAGCATTCACACTGAACTAACGTAATTAAGCACTTAGCATCAACAGATAGGTCAGATCTAGCAGATCAAGCACTTGGCACATTCATATAGTTCAGATCTAACATTCTCATACATAATTAGCACTAAGCATAAGCATATCTATCTAATCATCTCTAAGCACTTAGAAAATGTCATAAACGCATCCAGACAAGCACAAAGCAGAACAACACAGGGTTTACGTGGTTCACCCCCACCTTGGGGCTACGTCCACCAACTCTTCTTCTTTATTGTCTTCAATCAATCAGTTACAAGCACATAGCCATCAAAACCCTACTCCGCATAGGAGAGAAGATCTGTGCAGCTCGCTAGATCCTTCTTCCTTGCATTACAACACAAAGCCTTCCACCGTCGATTACATCCACTTGCACTTAGCTCTGCAAGTCTCTTAGAATCATGCACAAAGAACTTACAAACCCTACTTGCACTTAGCATACATCACATAGATGTTGATAGATTCCTATAGATGTCGATAGATGCCTATTTATACATTATAAAATAGGCCTAAGCATGGGTAAAACCCATGGGTCGACATCCCAATCCCATTACATAATCCCAAAAACCCAAAAAGGGACCCAAAATTGGGTTGAGATCCCATGATCTCCGCTTCATCTTGTGCTCCTCCTTCGACAGGCTGTCGAAGTCCCAAAATAGGTCAAAATGACCAAGAATCTCCCAAAACTTGGTCAAGGGCCAACAAGCCCCCAACATTTAGTTGTGACTCGTCCCAAGTCACACTAGTCTGACTAGTTCTTCCTCGAACGCCTTGAGCTTGGCTTGAGCTAGTTCGACATGCTGCTGTGCTACGGCCTCTTGCTCGGTCAACTCCTGGATCACTGCATCATTCACGGGCCCTTCTAGGCGTTGTTCTTCTACGATGACAACCTATTCTAGCTCTGCTCCTCGACTTTCAACCTCTGTGAATAATTGGCATGCCTTATCTTGTACTGGTTGAATTCGTTGAGTAACTTCCATCACTCTACTTTGAATCATATGGATCTATTGTTGGGTGGTGCGTTGCTCTTGAGACCGATTCATTCTTTCCATGACCAACAAGGCCTTCAGCTACGCCTGTAGTGTGTCTACATGCTTCTTTTCTTCCTTGAGATGCGACTCCAATGCCTATCACTATGGATTCTCAGTGAGGTTCTCATATGTTTGGGCATTGTGATTACTCAACTGCTTGCACTCCAGGGAAAGGGATTTTAATCTGTCAACTACGCTGCAGGCAGTTTCTTTCCTTTGGTCTCTTACATCTTGAGGGGTATTGGGAACAGTGCGAAGCTCCAAGTATGCTATGCGTTGTTGGAGCTACTGGATTACTTCTTCAAGTTGTGCCACCTGCTGTGGAACTTGATCTTCGGTCTTTACTTATACGACTATCACAGAGCGAAGTTCTCTGTGAACCATTTCCTCTACTGCGAGTTTCTCTATGAGAAATTGTTCCTTGCTTTGCTACAGTTGTTCTCTTTCTTCATCCCACTTTGCTTGCAGATAAAGATTTTCCCGTTCTGCAGTACTGCATTGTTCTACAAGGTCTCCCTATATTTGTGCCAAATCTTGGGTGGCTTGCACTGTTTCTTCCTGAGCTCGTCGAAGGCGAGCTTCAACTGTATCAGCAATTCAGTGGAGTTGAGATGGCTCATCTCCCAGTTCTGGTGTTCCTACTGACAGAGGCGCAGTGGAGACTGTGCAGCTGGACTGTAATTCATGTTGCACCCCTTGGAGCTCGTCCTTAATCCGATTGAAGACCTCCTCCTTCTTAGCCTCTTTCTTCTCTACTATCTCCAGCGAATCATCATTCATGGTGGATACAATGAAATTGAATTCATCTGCGGTGAGGATAGTCTGGAACTTGGTCATGGTTGATATCACTTTCTTCCAGGAAAAAGGATTCGGGGGGGAACCTTTATTTTCTTCGAGGGGTCCTCCTCCTCTCTAGGTGGTGTGACCTTGCCTTTCTTTTTCTCATCCTCTGTTCCATCTACCTCTTCACCATTACCTCCTTTCTTCGGTGAGATGGAAGCAGTATTTACTGAGGTACTTTCTATATCCTGAACCTCTTCAGTCTTCTTTGTCTTGCTCGGTCCAAGTGTATCCTGCACAGTTTCTGGACTGTCTATGTCAGATATCTCTGCAGAATCTGCTGGAATAAGGAGGTTCGTCGACCATTCCTTGGTAATCTCTTCCAATTCATCCTCCGTCAGTTTGTATTAGGATTGCAGATGTTTCTTATGCCCATATGTGCGCGCTGTGATGTAAATAAAATGTCGATCAACGTTGAACTTCATCAAAGGCTGAAACCTGTGGAGAGTATTCGGGGTCATACACGGCTCAGAATGGATGGATAGCTTCAGTTGATTGTAATATGTGTGGAACACAACATTTGACTGCCATTTCTTATTCATGGCATTCGAGTACCATAGTGTACTGAACTTCGTGGCTAGAGGTTCAAAGGGCTCGATGTCTGGGAAGGTCGCACCTTCCGGCATCTCCCAGGAAATGAAAGAGATCTAAATCAATAACCAGCTGAAATGAAATTCATACCCTTGATCCTGGGATTCTTTGTAATCGAGTTCTAATTGGTTCACCAGGTATTGCACCCAATTCATCTGAAGTCCTTCTACGCACTTCCCTGCAAGGTCGACTATGAAACTAGTGACTTGGGTGGGTCGATAATTTCATACTAACTTTCCTGCGATCAATTGATAGGCAAGGTGCACTGCACCGCTTTGGATAGAAGCTACCTTGTAGCCTTGCGTTCCCTTCTCGACATCGCCGTAGGTATCCTTTATCCTTTGAGCTAAAGTGTGATCCATGGTCTTTCTGGGGTATAAATCCTGTGGGTCAGGGCCTTGCATACTCATCCCTGTGATTCGATTGATCAACGTTGGATCCTTTGTGATACGATGGTTTAACCACAAGTATCCGCCATGGTAACAGGACACCAGTAGCTTGACGCATGCATTCACCTCTTGGTGTCTTCCAAAGTGAGGAATTTTCATGACATTGAGCAGTGTGGACTATGCGAGGTTATGGGTCCATGACTAAGGAATTCTCTTTGAATTCTTTCCTTTTGTTATGGTCAGGTACTTATGTGGGGTGATCATGCCATAAACCTTCCTGTCACTGAGGTTGAAGTCACTAAAATTCAACGTTTCAATCTTATCTTGGTCAGCGCGAACTGCGTGTATCCCCTTCGTGAGGTATGAAATGACCAAGGCATACTCAAAGTCTCTGGGCACACTGTCTCGATTTATTGCACCGCTCAGAGGGGGTAGATAGGAGGGTAGTATACTCAGGATTAACTTAGCATTCACGAGATCACCCATGTTCTTGGTTCACTTTTCATCTACTGGCCAGGATGGTCCGACTCGAGTAGTGGACGGAGAGGCCAGAAGTCCTCTCGTCGAAGATTCTTGCACACATGTAGAGACTCCTCTCTCCGACATGACTCTTTTAGTCATCAAGTCGAGGAGTACTTCTGTCACTGATTCTTCAACTACGGTGAGCTCATCGGACATACATGCTCGGGATTAAAATTAGCAGGGTCACGATTAACTCAGACTCTGCACTAGAATAAACAGCAAGAGTGCAATGATCACTGTATACAATTCACTTAGTATGCGGGCTCAATCTCTAGGTTATCAAAAGTGTTCTCTGTGCATGGTGAAACGGGATAAATAGGTAACTCGACAACGGTTTGCTTGTAACAGGTATGAAGCCTCATTAACTCTTGTTATGTCTGTTATGGCATGGTCCAACGGTCTGGTGTCGAGCTATAAATTCTTTCCAACCCGTTCGAAGTGGTAGTCGAACGGATATATCGTTCCCAACGACTATATTGATTCACCATGGCGAAGTGCCATGTGTCGTTGTTCTGATATCCCTGCAAAGCTCCAATTCTGCATTTTTTCTTGCTGCGAAGTTCCTTTTGGAATCTTTTGTAACTTTTCAATCTTATCCCTCTTCTTACTTAGCTTTCTAGCCTTCTTTCTAGTGAGCTTTGACTCGGTATTCCTTTTTCCATTTTGATTCTTATCTTCTTTCGACATAGTCACTGCGCGTTGTTGAGATTCTTTCCGAGGACTCAAGGGTGACACCTCTTCTTTATCTGAGATAGGTACTTCAATATTTTGTGAGTCTTCTAATGTTCTTGCAGCTTCGACATCTGGGTCTCTAGTGTTAAATAACTTCATTCTGTTCTCTTGTTCTTCAATCAAGTATGTGATCCTTCTAGTCGAAAAATCTTTTAATTCTTGTTTCTTCTGCTCCAAAACTTCTTCTTCTTCTTTTCATCTGGTTTGATCTCTTTCAATCCAAGGTTTCCCTAGTAACATGGTAAATGGGGCACTGTCTTCAACTAATTGAATAATCTCAAAATCTTCTTCTGTCGAAGTTCCATTGGCATTCATAGATATCTGAGTGAGCTTTCCACATAGGTTTACCAGTTTTCCTCTGAATAACCCTATTCCTTCTAATGAAGGAATCATAGCAGGCCTTCCTATAGCTTCCCAAGTTCTCTCTATCATGATATTCACCTGTTTTTCCTCATCTATAACACAGTCAATGTTGAAGTCTCCTATTCTTGCTTCGATGCATTCCTTGTCTTTAAAGATCTCTGACAATCTAACATGTTGGTGGTCATTCAAGGTTTCTTTCATCTGTAGAAATAATTTCTCTGATTCTTTCTGGGGTTCTGCTATTTCTGGATATGCCTTAGGGTTTTCCTGGTTCAAATTCATTCTTTCAAGCTTAGCAATCATTCTAGGGAAATCCAACACTTCATGTGTAGAATTCCTGCAGAAACCCCAATAGATCTAGAATTCTAGTTAAATTGAACACATGCAATTTGTTGATATTCAAGAGATGAGAGAAAGTTTTTTCTCCACAAATCAGAGAATTATATTAATAAAAAATGAATATACATGAGCAACCATCCTCAAAAAGAAGAGAGGAGGTGAATATATAGAATTTCCAACATATAAATTCTAGTCAAAAAAAGATAGAAATAGCTAAAATAGGTGTCATAATCCAAGGGAGACCACATAGTTAGACCTAGACCACTAAAGATACATGTCACACACTCATTAATGTCCACAAGAGTTAAGTGATGTGCATTAGCTCACTTAATCTCACTTAACTGACAAGAGAAACAGTTTCAACTCACTTAACTGACCTGAAATAGTAGTTACTAATAATAGTAATGGAAAAAATCATTAATTAAGGAATAAATCTCTCACTCAAAGAGGAGGTGCGCATTCCCTAATAATAGATGAGTTTTTTCATGGGGGAGTTGGAATAAATCAAGAAAAAATCAAGTAAATCAAGAACCGGGAGTCGAGTCTTGATCTAAAATTAGCAGTTTTCCCTAAAATCTAGGGATGAGGCGTCCTTCTTCTCTATGTGGCCAAATTAGGTGAAATAAAGTGTAAATGAATGTATTAACCAATATATAGGAGTCTAAGCTAGTTATAAACTAATGTAAGTTAGGGTTATTCTCCAACACCCCCCCTTAATCTTAACTGTAATGACAATAAAATTTGAGTCTCGACAACTTGGCCATTTTAGGTACTCATTACATAAAAGAAATCCTCATGAAAAGAGGAAAGAGTGAAAACCTCATGGGAAACCCCCCCCCCTAAAAAAAAGAGGAAAAAAAATACTGAGTGGCCAAAAGTGACCTACTCAGTTGTCTCCACCACTCCAACCATAGCTCTCAGTTCTGAAAATTTCTTTTCAGGGAAGGACTTGGTGAAGATGTCTGCAACCTGCTGCTCTGTGGGGTAGTACTGCATTGAAATGAATCTGTCATGGATCATCTTGCATATGTAATGCATGTGATTAACTTTGCATCTGCGAGAAGCGACAATGGACAAAACTAGTCGAATGGAGTCCATTTTTGCAACAGGTGAAAATGTCTCTGTGTAGTCTATGCCATGTACCTGTGAGTATCCTTTTGCGACAAGTCAAGATTTGTACTTTCTGATATCACCATTTGCAAAAATATTTTTTCGATATATCCATTGACATCGAACAAGCTTTCTTCCTTTCAAAAGTGGAACAAAGTCCCATGTGTTGTTGTCCATAAGAGCAGAGTACTCTTCATCCATGGCAGCCTCCCAAAGTGGGTTTCCAACAGACTCAGAGTGTGAATTTGGATCTGAACCAAGTGAAATATAGAAATGTATGGGAAGAAAAGGTTATGTGGCAGCCAGGGCTTGAGGAGCCCCAAAAAACTATGATTTAGTTCTTCTTGTATCCGCAGGATCACCGACTAGTTCACCCGCATCTTGCAGGGTTTTCTCTGCCCAAGTTGGAAACTGAGTTGGAGAAGCCATGAACTACTCCTCATCCTTTGTATCAGACCCAAAAGGCTTCTTTGATGGCTTCTCTGAAGTGCTCAAATAAGTTTCTGACTTCTTCTCATCAGTGAAAACAAGCGGTTCCTCGGCAGGGTCTTCTGAAAAATCATGCAGTGATTCTTCTTCAAACTTCACACTTCGAGCTAGAATGAACTTTTCAGTGTGAGAGTCCAGAAATATATATCCTTTGACACCTTAAGGATATTCAACAAATATGCATTCAACACTTTGAGGCTCCAAATCCTTCCTCTTATCTGTCAGAATGTGAGCCCATGCTTGTGAACCAAAAATATGAAAGTGCGACATTTTCGGTTTCTTACCGGTCCAACATTCAAAAGGAGTGGTGCCTTTGAGTGATTTGTGAGGAACTCAGTTATGAATGTATGCTTCACAATTAATAGCTTCAGCCCATATCTTGGGAGCTAATTATTTCGACTATAGCATACAATTGGCCATCTCTTTTAAGGACCGGTTTTTCCTCTCTGCAACACCGTTTTGTTGTGGTGTATATGGCACTGTGTGTTGTAGTTGTATACCTGCATCATTACAAAGTTTTTGCACATATTTTTTGACATAATCCCCCCCATTATTAGTATGGAGTATCTTAATCTTACACCTAGACTCATTCTCAGCAAGTGCTTTAAATTTTATAAGGCATTCAAATACTTCCGATTTTAATTTCAAAACAAATACCCAAGTAAAGCGAGAGAAATCATCTATGAAGGTGAGTACATATTGAGCCTTACTAATTGAAGGATGCGAGAATGGTCCCATAATTTCACTGTGAATTGGCCCAAGAGGTGAAGAATCTCTCTATGCTTTCCCTTTTTCAAACTTTTGCTCTGGATGCTTGCCAATAATGCATCCTTGACATACACTGCTTGTGAATTTAATAGTTGGCAATCCTTCTACCATGTTTTCCTTGCTGAGCTGATGCAAGTACTTATAGTTTAGATGGCCGAATATTTCATGCCATAACCTATTGATATCATTAGATTGTGATAGAAATACAGTGCTAATAGATTTAGGAACAAAGTGGGAGAAGAAATACAAACAAGAACCTTGATCTGCAATTCCATGTGCAAGTTGTGAGCCTATGGAAATGTCGGTAATCACTAAGGAGTCTGGAGTGAACTCCACCTTCCTTCTAGAGACGGAATGAGTGATATGATATATCGAGAGAATATTTCCAGACAGTGAGGGAACATGAAGCACATTTTTTAAGCATCCCCCTTCAAGATCAACAATTCCTTCTCCGCACACCTTTGTGGGTGTGGCATCTCCCAAGTATATTGGGGATCTAGTGCTTTCTTCGATGGAGGAAAATTCATCTTTTAATGCAGCCATATGGTTTGATGCACCTGAATCAAGTATCCAAGCTGATGGAGTGGATGTGACATCCATTAAATCATGACCATCTCATGCTCTCCCTCCCATTCTGTTATTATCTTTCTTTGCATTTTCGGGCACCGTGAGATTGTGCTGCTGCAATTGCTTAGCCATCTCATCGATAGTATTCCTCATGAAATTTTCTTCGGGATGAAAAACTTTGGAACAGTAGTTGCAAAGTGTTCTTTCCTTCTTCTTCTTCTTACCCTTAGGCTCAGAAGATTTCTCTGAATATTGTGCGAATCTCTCCTTCTTCGATTCAGGAAATTTATCCGTTCCTTTTTTCTTGTCTTTTCCACTGCTCTTTGGAGCATCAGTAGCCGCAAGTGCTTGGTTCTTGGAATGCTTGATGACACCAATTTGGACTAACTTAGCTTGTTCTTGAGTCAATTCTGCAATGAAATCATTTAATGGAGGCATTTTCCATTTTTCCTGAGTCAATTTAGATGCTTGAAAAGACGACACAAATACGGAATATTCAGGGCCTAGTTTCGAGAGAACTGAAAGGATGAGTTGTTCTTCCCCTTTCATGACTCCACATGCATTAAGTTCAACGAGTAGGGATTTGAAATTGGTGAAGAATTCTTGCAAGTTTCTGAAATGAATTGGACTTAGGGATATGATTTCATTCTCCAACTGATGCACTCTCATTGCATCCTGCATGCCGAATAGTTCTTCAAATGTGGTCCAGACCACATCGAGAGTAGTGGCTCCACTGACATGAAAGAGGAGATATATGGAAATTGATAGGTATATCAGCCCAATTTCTTCATCTAATTTATTGAAATACTTTATCTTCTCTGTTGCAACAGTCGGTTCTTTCTCCGTTCCCATTGTTACCTGGTAAAGCCCTTTGCTTCGGAGGAGCAGAGAGATCTTTGTCTCCCATTCGAAGTAATTGAAAGGACTTAGAATGAGTTTTGTGGGCTGAGAGAGATGATCCATTTCTTCTTGCTGAGCCTCCTGGTGATCTATACCTGCAAATAAAACCGTGTACAATCCAGTATATTCAATCTAGCTCTGATACCATGTAGAATTCCTGTAGAAACCCTAATAGATATAGAATTCTAGTTAAATTGAATACATGCAATTTGTTGATATTCAATAGATGAGAGAAAGTTTTTTCTCCATAAATCAAAGAATTATATTAATAAAAAATGAATATACATGAGCAACCATCATCAAAAAGAAGAGAGGAGGTGAATATATAGAATTTCCAACATAGAAATTCTAGTAAAAAAAAGATAGAAATAGCTAAAATAGGTGTCATAAGCTAAGGGAGACCACATAGTTCGACCTAGACCACTAAAAATACATGTCACACACTCATTAATGTCCAGAAGAGTTATGTGATGCACATTAGCTCACTTAAGCTCACTTAACTGACAAGAGAAGCAGTTTCAACTCACTTAACTGACCTGAAATAGTAGTTACTAATAATAGTAATGGAAAAAATCATTAATTAAGGAATAAATCTCTCACTCAAAGAGGAGGTGTGCATTCCCTAATAATAGATGAGTTTTTTCATGGAGGAGTTGGAATAAATCATGAATAAATCAAGAAAAAATTCAAGTAAATCAAGAACCGGGAGTTGAGTCTTGATCTAAAATTAGCAGTTTTCCCTAAAATCTAGGGATGAGGCGCCCTTCTTCTCTATGTGGCCAAATTAGGTGAAATAAAGTGTAAATGAATGTATTAACCAAGATCTAGGAGTCTAAGCTACGTATAAACTAATGTAAGTTAGGGTTATTCTCCAACATCATGGTCCATAGCTTTGCAACAAAGACAACTAGGTCTTCTCCTAGGGCATTCCTTAGCAAGATGTCCCGGTCTTCTGCAACTTTAACAGAGGGTTAATCCTCTCTTTCTTTTAAATGATCCCCAGCTTCTCTTGTACTGTGTGCTAGGATCATAGGAGCTAACCTGCAACAAATTCTTTCAAGGATCCTGCATCCATTTGTTAGTCCAAACATTCTTTCTATGCATAGGTATAACATATCTTTCACTATTCTTAGCAGATCTACTTATATCAAGCCTTCTTTCATCTATTAGTTCCCTAGTTTTTAGGCTAGGACATAATATATCAAACATACCTAGATCCATACTCTAGAAACAAACAAAAAAATCACGTATCTTACTTTTACAGAGCACAAAGATTTCAGATCTAGAAATTTTCTACTATTCTTACCTTTATCAGAGCACAGAGCTTATAGATCTTACCTCTTTTCTTGAGATCTAACCTCTTTTCTTTGGATCTGACCTATTTTCTCGGCACAAAGCTTCACAGGTCAAGTAATATGTTGCGCACTAGGGAAATAGATCTACGCACAGAGCTTTCACGGTTTCAGGACAGATTTTTGTACAAAGCTTCTTCTTTCTGAGTTCCGAGCAATTACAGTTTCATGTCCCGATAACGGAACCATTTGTTGGCACAGGAGCAGACCTAGGGTTCAACGCTACAACAACGCACCAACAAAACCCTAACTATTGGCCCTTTCGGCAACACCTCTGAAGCAAATGAAGTCTCACCCAAGGTAGAGGTAGGGGTGGTTGCAAGACTTGGGTGTCTACAACCTTAGCTGGGACACAGATCTATGATTACAATACTTAATAAAGAACTTAGCACCATCAGTTCCACAATATGCAATCAATAACTTCTTCGATGATAAAATAGAGTTTCATAGCATTCACACTGATCTAACGTAATTAAGCACTTAGCATCAACAGATAGGTTAGATCTAGAAGATCAAGCACTCAACACATTCATATAGATCAGATCTAACATTCTCATACATTATTATCACTAAGCATAAGCATATCTATCTAATCATCTCTAAGCAGTTAGAAAATGTCATAAACACATCCATACAAGCACAAAGAAGAACAACACAGGGTTTACGTGGTTCACCCCCACCCTAGGGCTACGTCCACCAACTCTTCTTCTTTATTGTCTTCAGTAAATCAGTTACAAGAACAGAGAAATCAAAACCCTACTTCGCATAGGACATAAGATCTGCATAGCTCGCTAGATCCTTCTTCCTTGCGTTATAGCACAAATCCTTCCACCGTCGGTTATAGCCACTTTCACTTAGCTCTACAAGTCTCTTATAGTCATGCACAAAGAACTTACAAACCCTACTTGCACATAGCATACATCACATAGATGTCGATAGATGCCTATTTATACGTTACAAAATAGGCCTAAGAATGGGTAAAACGCATGGGCCGACATCCCAATCCCATTACATAATCCCAAAAACCCAAAAAGGGACCCAAAAGTGGGTCGAGATCCCATGATCTCCACTTCGTCTTGCGGTCCTCCTTCGAGAGGCTGTCGAAGTCCAAAAATAGGTCAAAATGACCAAGAATATCCCAAAACTTGGTCAAGGGACAACAATGGAAAGCAGGGATGATTTTAAGGATGGAAATTTATTTTATAATGTAGAAACCTTGGTGAATCTTACTAATACTTCATATGCCAACTATAAATGTTTGGCGATATTTTTGTAAAAATATTCAAATTTCTAAGGATTTTATATAGTTTGTATAATATTTTGGCGATTTTTAAGGTGAAATAATTTTATCCTATAGAATTTGGGCGAATCATTTTTAGAATAGCGAATATGTTTTTGGGAAAAACCATGGAAAATTAGCCCATGAGCGAAATTTATCCCCTAAAATCATCCCTGATGGAAAACTCAGAATTGGTGTTGTCACCATCTTCTCTTTCAATATGTCCAAGCTCTGTTGGAATTCATCATTCCACTAAAACATGGTGTGTTTCTTCAATAACTTCTCCATGGTCATGCTAATATTTTCATAGCCTTTTATTAATTTTATGTAGTACCCCGTGTGGCCGAATGTTGCTCTCAACTGGCACACTAAATTTGGTGGTGGTAAATTGACAATAACAACAATCTTTGGAGGGTCTAATATCAAGCCCTGTTTGCATACAATGTGCCCAAGTAGGATGCAAAATTGTGTGTTGAATATACATTTCTTGTTCAATGAGATCTGACATTGCCTACAAGTTTCTAACGTTAACCTCAGAATTTCTACATGGTCCTTCAATAAACTAAAAACTATTCAATAATCCAGATAAACCTCTAAAAATTTATGTATAAAATCCTTTAATGCAACTACTACTACTCTAGAAAATATTGATGGTGCATTCTTTAAACCAAATGGAATTATTGTGTACTAATATGACCCCCACTTTGTTGCAAATATAGTTTTGTACCTATCCTCTGGAGCAATTTTGATATGATGGTAGCCTGCAAATCCATCTGTGAAAGAGTACACTTCATGTCCTCCCACATTCTCTAAAACCTCATCTGTAAATGGAGTAGGAAAGGGATCATGCAGGAATGAATCATTTAACTTCCTCAGATCCATACATATCCTAATCCCTCCATTCTTCTTTTCCTGGACCACCTTTGGACTAATCCACTCTGATTCTTCCACATTATCTATGATTCCCGATTATAGCATTCTGTCGATTTCTTCCTTAACCTTCTTCTTATATATGGGTTTAATATATATGGTCTATGTCTAACTGGTCGTGCCTCTGGTCTGAGGGGTATCTTCATTTCCCCAATTTCTCCCGCTACCCCTTTCATATCTGAAAATGTGGTTGGGAATAAGTCACTATACTCATGCAGTAATTTAGTTATCTTTTTCATTGTCTCACTGTCCCATTAACCTCCAATGTTGGCTATCTTGCGATTCTCTTCAATCCCAATATTGAACTTTTTAATCTTCATAGGTGTAGTAAACTATTTTGATTGTAACATGGGTCCTTCCAACCCTCTTTCTCCTTCCCCTTCTAATATTCGTATGTCATGTGGGTTTTCCTTTGCTTCTTCATCCTCTACGACCTAATAACAATAAACTAATTGCTCAAGTGTTTATTTTCTGTAATCTATGTCTATTTTCACTGTATCTACCCCATACTCTTCAAATATATTCCCTTTGATCCTCTATAATGCTAGATCCACCCATGCATTCTCCTTTCAAATGCAATTGTCCTAATAAAGTTCTGTTGCAATGCACCCCAACTTGCATTTTAACTACGCAGTTCCTGATCCTTGTACCAATTACTACATATTCCTTCTAATGTATGAATAAAGTAATGTGTCCATTCCCCTCATGGTACTAATCTCCAGTTAGTGACACAATCATCTGTGTGTTTTATTGGGTTCCCTCTTCCATCATACTTCTGTAAGAGTCTATCCTACTAACTCCTACCAAATCTTATGTGAATTAGTCGCTTACACTGATACCAGTCCTGAATTACCTTATTATGTGAACCCCACCATCATGCAGGTGTGTCTCTTAGTTCTATATCCAACACTAATAATCTCTATCTACCCAAAACATCTGATTTGAAATCTATCAGGAAGTTTTCTAAATGTTCCTCTTCAGTAAATGTGGGAAATTGTCTTACTTTTGTCCCAACCCATCTTTTTGCATGTGTAACTATGGTGCACCTCCTAGTAGAGACTTCATGAAATATTTGCTGCCAGTTTTCTACTCCAGTATCATAATTTTACATGTAGGAATTAATACTCCTCCAACTGAGCACTCCATCTACAATTGGATTCACATAGTCTTCATCTCACGCAGTAGTCCTATACAACTGGTTCACATCATCCTCTAGAACAATGTCAGGCACAGGTTCTACATATCTTTCACAATCTGAGGGATCTAAAGGTGCTACTACCCTAAAGTCCACAACATCAAATATAATCTTTCTAGTCTTTAAATTAATTATGGGCTTATTATCAAAGGCCCAATCAATTCCCAATAGTGTTGGAAATGGTACAGACTTATCCACCACATCCATCACTTCAAAGTCTGTTGTGGTGCGCACACCATCTAGATCCATTGTTATATTCTTCAATATACCTATGGGAATCACTCTATGCTGGTTTTCCAGCTTCAATTGGATAGGTGAATACCCTAGTGTAGGTTCTCCCATTGCTTCCCAAGTCTTCTTTGGAAAAATGTTGACATTTGATCCTAAGTTTAGGATAACATTTCCCATGTTAAAGTCTCCTATATTCGCATTCAATATGAACTCTCTACTATTTATTTTATTTCTATGGACATGATTAATCTTATTTGGTTTTGTTCCGACCCCTTCCTCTATGATACATTTCTCAAGCATACTTTTAAACGAATCCATGGCATTCTTATCATTAAGTAATTTAAAGTAAGATTCCATGAAATTCTTTAAGTTACTTACTTTCTCTGTTTCTTTCCTTTGCAAGTATGATCCAAAGATTGAGGCATATAAAAAATATTAGTATCATACCTCGGTATAGTATTCAATGTGGAGGATGAATTATCCTTTAGGAAATCCTTCTTTGCTTCCTTTAAAGTTTCGTTCTCCTTATTTGCATCAAACTATTGTTGTGGCTGAGTGTTCTTCTAAATCCAACACTGAGATTCCTTCTTCTGATTATGTGCATCTGCTCTTGCCTTCAATCCTCCATTAGTCACTACATTAATGTTCCTCCTAGGATCCCTTTTTTATACAGCAATCCACTGAACATTCTGGTTATTTATATTCCTCTTCTCTTGGATCTTCGTCATTAACTTCGGGAAATATTATATCACGTGATCTATTGCATGAAAGTACATACATGTTTCTACTAGTTGAGGACAATATCTGGTATAATGTCCTTGCTACTAAAAATTATGGTAGATAATAAGCCCTCTGCCTCTTCCCATTCCTCCTCTTACTCTACCTCTAAATCCTCCTATATTCCCTTGTGGATCCATGTTTTGTTGATGATATTGTGGTGCTTGATTATACTACGGGGGTTGTTGAAACTGTGGCACTGCTTGAAATTTCTGTGCATTGCCAAACTGTGGTGCAGTATGTTGTTCCATCAACTCAGTATGCATCATGTATGCATCTAAGGTTCTTTCCTTCATTAACTCCAGGGTTCTACAATTTTTTTCTTCATGTCCCACTGACTTACAAAATTTACAGAAAATACTCTTCGGTTTTTTCTTGTACTTCTTCATCATAGCACAGTGATAAGGATCATGCCCATGTGTCTTTCATATTTCACACCAAGGTCGTCCTGTAGGAAATGGATTTGGAATCCCTACTCCCAAGTACTACACAAATGTCAGACACTCATTCTTGTGATGTCCCTTTGATTTGCATAGGGTACACCACACTACTTCTCTTTTCTCCCTATTTTTATTTTGGTTTAATTGCACTGTCGGGTTCTTTAGGTCTTCCTTCAACTCCTCTATAGCTAGATATGTTTGATTATACTGATTCTCCTCTGAATGAATCACTGCTTACAGTGCCTCTGCCTGGATTTGAAATTTATGTTGTCTCAATAGATATTTGAAATGTGGTAACATAGAATTTATAAACAATTGTCTATGTTGCATGTCATAAATAGGATACTTCAATTTACCTTTCAATGTATTGAAATTTTGATCAATGTCCCATGCAAACTCTCTTGGTTTCTGTCTAACATCAATCATCTCATTCATAAATTGATCCTCTGATTTTGACCTATGAAACTCAATGTTCAGCTCCTTCTTGATCTTTGCTACTATTCTCTATGCACCCTATGGATTGGTTACTGCTAGATTCATGTACCAATCCAGCATGTGGTTTCTGAACGTTATTTCTAGATGTGCTACTTTTGTTTCCTCATCAATGAATCTTTTTGCTTCCCATAGTATCTCTCACATGAATAGGTGCTTCTCTAGGTCTTATGTTCCATACCCATGGAAATATGGTAATCTTATCGTTGGATCTACACCTGCCATTGTAGAATGTGATATACCTGCTCTGCATGGTACTATTATCTGTGTACTATTGTTCGAAATTGAAATCCCACTGGTATTTCTATTGGTACTTCCACTTGTACCACTACCTACACTGTTGCTGGTACTTCCACTTATACCCTCACCTGTATTCTGATCTCCTGGATTCCTCTGTCTATCAATCATTTTTCTCTAAATAACTCTTTATTTTCTAATGTGTTAATTGTACACGGGGTTGTAGGTTCTACACAAATTTAGATATAGACATGGGTTCTTTCTTCCTCATTAGATCTCGCTCCTCTAGTATTTATTTCATATGTTGTGCACAATATTTCTTCAATGTGCTCCACAACACAAAGATCCTCTACCTCTTCCTCATCACTCTCCAAGACTTCCCTCTCAGCTACTGCTCTTTTCTTCCTATTGAGCTTATACAGGTAGGTTCTACCACTACACGTCATTCCTGCCTTCTGCAGAATTTCTTGGATCTTCTTTTGATCCATCATAATGTGATCTTTCTCTTTACTATGCTCTCCTCTATCTATTTCCCCCTCCATATCAGGCCTTCTTCAGTGCTTCCCCTAACTCCCCCATGCACATAGGGTAGTTTAGTTGTTTGATTCCATGGTTAATATTTATTTATCATGCAATAATATCTTGATTGAAGTGTACAACGACCTGATGTACCTTCCCCTTGGACCCTTAAGAAACTCCTTCTCTACTACACTGTAATACTTTGATGTATCTACTGCAAACTCAATGATATACCCCACTACAATGTTGTGTATTTAGAAATCTAATGCGTGTGAATTTGTTATTCACCCTCTTCAACAGCACGATACTCTCTTCTAACCATTCCACTTATCTAAATCTATTTGTTGGATGGCTATATGTCAACCATGTTATCCACTCCTTCAATAGCATGGGAAACTTACTAAAGAAACTCTCATTTATTTCACTGAATACGTATCTCTCCAAGTATTTTCTTAGCTTAAACCTAGGGAACCATACTGCATGATACATCCCTCCCTATCTAATATTCTGAGTTACAATCGAAAAAAGAACTATTTTTTGGCTTTATGGGCTGACCCAGGTTCTAACTACAATATTACCAACAACACTTTGACCATCGACCCTTCTAGATACCAGAAGGCAACACAGCGCATAGAGTGCACTGCACAGTATCACCCAAGATGGATTCAATAGGTGGCCACAGGACTTAGATGTCTGCAACCATGGGATGGGATGTGCATCTCTCTCAGGGTCATTAGATCTACTCAAATGCTATTCCTTGAATAGCCATTTATTATTCTAACCCTAGATGGATCTTAGTTCTGACCAGTGTCACAACTATTCCAACAAAAAATCATTAACCATTATAACAACATATACCCAATGACATATATTCATTTACTGCAACATAAGATTCAGAGATGAATACTAACTATGACATTCATCCATTTAGCTTTGTTCTACAGATTTCATCAATTTATACTTAGTGCGCAATATTATTTCCTTTATAATTTTAACATGTTCATTAAAAAACTCATTAAAGAAAATATAACCAAAAGTACTACAAATGTTCACACATAACCCTGATGTACCATGGTTCACCCCCTCCTGGGGATACGTCAAAAAATATGAGTCTCTTCAGCTCTTTATTAATATTCCTACAAAATCCAGTTCCACACATTGTACATTTTTGCCTCCATTACAATCGATCTCCACAGATCATGATAGTCTTCACAAAACTTAGAAAAAACCTTCGAACATGCATAGACAAACAAAATCTAGAACTCGGAACAAAATTGAGAACTCCCCCCTCCCTTCCAGAGTCCTAATACATTCTACTTATACAAAAAATGGGACAAGTCCCTTACAAAAAACCCTAACCCTAAGTGGATTATGTTTGTCCACTTTCCAACTGACTCAATCTCGGCTAGTCCACAATCCAACCGTTCTCCAAGTCAACACTTGTCCACTTTCCAACTGCTCCGCAATAGTTTTTCCACTTTGTAACTGCTTTTCGTCAACACTAGTTTTCCTCTGTTTCCGATGTTATTTTTCCTCTATTTACGACGCTTCTTTTCCTCTATTTCCGGTGTGCTCCCCATTTTCCATCTCTTCCTTATATTTTTTGATTTCTGCCTTGATTTCTTCAAAACTTCCTTGATTTTCTCCCAAAATTGGCATGCACCAACACATTGTTACTTTGGGAGGTTAGCTCTATAGGGTACCAAAGGTAGTTTCAACTATCATAGATTCCTTGATCTCAATGAAGTAGTGGAGGAAGGACATCTCTCAGATCGAGACATTTTTCCTCTTCAAGATTCACTTGGAAGGTGAATGGAATATCATGACAACTACCATGGCCTCTACAAGGAGTCTCTCTACACAACAAAAGTAGGTGGACAAAATAATGGAAGAGTATAGAGATATTTTTGTTTCACTTGTAGAGGTGCCTCTACACTACTAGGTTAAGAATTCAATTGATTTGACACCTAGTTCTCATTTACCCAATGACCAAGTGTACAAATGTTCTATTCTGGAAAAAAAATAAAATCAAATGTCATATTCAAGATCTCATCCAAAAGGGACATATTCACCCCAACTCCTCACCTTGCGAGAGCCCAATTATGTTGGTGCGGAAGAAGGATGCGACATGGAAACTCTATATTGATTACAAAGATCTACACAAAATCACATTCAAGAACTGATATCCAATCCACCAAATTGAAAATCTTATTGATTAGCTCAAGGGTGCCAATTTGTTTAATAAGATTGATATAAAATCAAACTACCACTAGCTACCAATTGAGTAGATTGATGTATGGAAGACCACCTTTAAGTGTAAGGAAGGATTGTCTAAGTGGTTGGTCATGCTATTAGAAATATTTTGAGGTATAAATGGACATCCTAAGAAAAATAATAAACTAATAGATAAGTTAATAAAATAAGAGTTATGAATTTTCAAAGGCAAAGAAAGAAAACTATTTTTTTATCCTATTTTCAGCTTATCTCTTTATATGTTTACTCATACTTCAAGTGCACACACTACTTGAATTAATCATGTTGTAAAATATATATAATATTTTTATAAATTACTACCTTATATTATTTAGGTTTCGTATCCTTCTTCAATGTGAATACTATCTTGGGTGTTTTGTGTAAAATATTCGTATAGTAGGGTGCCCTTCCATTGTTTATTCCTACCAATTATTGTTGATTGTTGAATAGAAAAGCATTCTTCCTATATTTGTTATTTATTGCCCATTTTTCCCCTTGTAAATAACACATTGTTTTTTGAATGACGAGGTTTTCTTAACTTACTTCACTTTCAATTTTCTTGATTTCATATAATGACATGGTTCTCACATATTCAAGAACACAAAGATATATTTTGTAAATTTGTTTACTTAATTGGTATCACATCCATCATGGAGGTATTCCCTTCTCTCTCGTAACACGAATGAACGTGCTAGATAGGAAAAATTGTACACAACTATCAGGTATTAGTTTGTTAGCTCATTATAAATTGTAATAGTGATGATTAAGCAATTTATAAATTTTGTAGTAATTGTTATCTCAGCATAAAAAATTTATTGTGATATTTTTCATTTTTATTCAATAGTTTGTTGCAATATTATTGTTTATTTTTCTCATAAAAATTTTATTGTGATATTTATCATTTTTATTCAATAGTTTGTTGCAATATTATTGTTTATTTTTCTCACTCGAAGTATTAATGTTTACTTGTCATATTCTACTGCAAATATAAATTGTTTACTTCTATATTTGTCATATTATCTGAGTTGGTATTCCAAATTTTTTTCAAAATATGTGGCTAATTATGCAACCTCATAGATAGATTTGAATTCGTCTAGTTGGATTAAATAATCATATGCATACTAGTGATGCTATGCAATGGCTAGTTGATACCAACTTGTTTGAAATGATTGCAGACAAGTTGAATTCTACAATAAGTTTGTTGGATGATCATGTGTAGTTGGTCTTGTATTCTTAGGTTTTACTTTTAGAAACAAACACGTGTATGCTTTATAGGCAGTATATCTCTAGTGCCTTTAGTGTGTATATAGATGATTTTTATTATGTGCTTTCATAGTACCATTAGTTTCTTTAGGCTACTACTAGATAATAATTTAATCCTTCTTCTTTCCTTTATAGTAATGAACAAATAATGATGTTAGTTGATGGAGATCATGTAGAGTGTATATTTTATCCTCCTTAGTGATAGTGATACTATGTAATGCATAAACCAAAACTTTATAGAAGATTCTCTCCACCACATCTTGAACATACCCCAAACACATTAATTTTGGATTCCTTTTAGTTGCGATCAATTGGTTAAAGGACTTAAAATAGTTCAAATTTAAAATATTAGGCCTCACCAACCTCAAAAGATTGAATATCTCTTTAAAATTCTTTTGAAAGAGGGTGCATGAAAATAACACTTATCTCCTTATATGTAATTAAGAAATATCATGGAGTATGATGGTGTCCTTATTTTAGGGGAAATTCCCTTCACCTAAAACCAACAGTCTCGATCCCTCAAACATAATTTTTGGGCAACATTTTGTCATTTTATTTTCTGTTTTTTCACAAACTATCCTTGAGAAGTGTGAATAATTTACAAGAATAATACTCTTCCTTTCTTTCCACTCTCTCAATGTCTGAAATTGGTTGCATCTCATGTGTTTTCCTTATTGGTTACATCATATAGGTTAAAAATGGATCCACTATGTTGAGGAGAGGAAATTAATGTTTCTAGAGTCGACTTTTTGACCTCTTGGTTGGATAA
This sequence comes from Picea sitchensis, assembly GCA_010110895.2. NCBI lineage: Eukaryota > Viridiplantae > Streptophyta > Pinopsida > Pinales > Pinaceae > Picea > Picea sitchensis. The sequence goes on from SNQJ01S0039831.1 coordinate 157,038, forward strand.
ACCAAAAGGAGGGTTGTCTAAACCAAAAGGAGGCAAGAATGATCACCTTTATTTTATATCCTAAAACTTAACATGATCTTCTCCTTCATGATATGTCAGGAGAGATAACTTAAGAATTACATAATAAGTATACAATATTATTCTATATTGGTAACAAACACGACATCACACATATGTGTACCAAATAACATAACAAACACATGAATGACTTCCTCTTGCTACTTTAAATATTTATATGAATTATTTCAATGATGGAAAGATTAAAAATAAACAAAAATACCAACACATAGCATTAAAATAGAACATAAATTGAATTTTATGTTGGACATATTATCATTGATGTCAACAGTTGATGTGATGATTTGTTGTTATGATTAATTATCATTGTGATTTACCATAGTTAAGATTGTCATTGATGTCAATAGTATATTAGTTAGTAGAAAATGTCAAATAGTATGCAGAGATCGAAAGTGTAAGCTCAGGAGGAGGAGCAAACAATATGCAGATATTGAAAGCGTAAGCTCAGGAGGAGGAGAAAACAATATGCATATATCGAAAGAGTAAGCTCAAGAGGAGGAGAGAAGAGTATGCAGAGGTCAAAGCTCAGAATCAAAAGCGTAAGCTTAGGAGGAGGAACGAACAATATGAAGAGATCAAAGCTCAGAAGGAAAAGCGTAAGCTCAGGGTGAGAAGCCTCAGTAGCCATCCGATCAAGAAACTAACTGTGTTGATCGTCTCATATTACAGACGTCGGTCATATGAGTGACCATAGGATTGAGGACCGTTGGAGGATTGTGATCGTCAGATCTGCAAGCCAGATCAACGACAGGGATAGATTACGGAGATCGGAAGGAGAATTAAATGACTTCCTATTTCCAATTTCGCAATTAGTCAGGATCGTCCGATCTTGTAGCTTCGAATATTGACGATTGTGGTTGATCTGACAAATGATTAGATTAAGTCGGATTAATTTGTGACCGTCGGATGGGCAATCGCCAGATCAACAGCAGGGACAGATTGCAGAGATCGAAAGGAGAATTAAATATCGCGCTAGTTCCAATACCGCAATTATTCAGGACCGTCAGATCTTATAGCCTCGAAGATCGATGATTGTGGTTGATCCAACAAACAATCATATTAAGTTGGATTGAGTTGTGACCATCGGATGTGAAATCGCCAGATCAACGGCATGGATAGATTGCAGAGATCGAAAGGAGAATTAAATATATTGTTATTTCCAATCCTGCAATTAGTCAGGACCGTCAAATCTTATAGCCTCGAACATTGATGATTGTGATTAACTCACCAACAATGCACAACTTCAAATTGCGGAGTTTTGGTGACGAGTTAAATCACTCGCAAGTTGTGGTTCCGCAACCATCCTTGATCGTTGATCTTCTTCGAGAATATTCACAGCCTTCAAATCACCTTAAGTGGAAGGATAGGATAAGCGTGGATAAAGGGTTGATAATTTGATTATCCGAATACCCATCAGCTGTCGGATCAAACCCAAAAATCACGTTAGCCGTTAGATCATTTTAAAGTGGAAGGATAGGATAAGCGGGGCTAAAGGGTTGAGAATTTGATTATCCAAATACCCGTCAGCCATCGGATCAAAACTGAATTCTTGTTAGTCGTTGAATCATTTCAAAGTGGAAGGATAGGATAAGCATGGCTAAAGGGTTGAGAATTCGATTATCCGAATACCCATCGATCGTCATATCAAACTTGAATTCCCGTCAGCTGTCAGATCATTTTTTAGTAGAAGGATAGAATAATCAAGGTGAGATCTAAGATCTCGATCATCCGAATACTCATCAGCCATCGGATCAAACGCGAATTCCCATCAGCCGTTAGATCATTTTTGAGTGGAAGGATAGGATAAGCGAGGTAAGATTTGAGATCTCATTTATGCGAATTTTCGTTAGTCGTTGGATCATTCTAAGTGGAAGGAAAGGATAAGCTAGAAGAGATGCATCACAAACAGATCGAGCCATTGATCTAAGATCCTGATCAACAAAAAATATTCATTTCGGGTCTAAATATGTGAGGAGGTTACGCTCCGAAAAAATCTCACTTCAAGAATTCAGTTTTAGATTTGAAATTCCCGAAGCCCGAAGATCCGAAGATCCGAAGTAGATATCGAACGTCAGATCATCCAAAGTAGATCTCAGTCATCATATCATCTAAAGAATATCTCAAGTGTTGGATCGTCCGAAGTGAATCTAGGTCGTTTGATCCAAAGAGTTAGTTTGAGATTTGAACTTCCTGAAGCCCGGAGATCTGGATATCTAAAGTAGATCTCAACCGTCAGATCATCCGAAGTAAATATCAGTCATCAGATTGTCTGAAGAATATCTCAAGTGTCAGATCGTCCGAAGGGAATCTGGGTCATCTGATCTAAAGCATCATTTTAATATTTTAAATCCCCGAAGTCTGGAGATCTGGAGAGAGTAAAAAAATTCTTGAACATCGGATCATCCGAAGTAGATATTAGTCATCAGATTGTCTGAATAAGATCTAAAGTGCTAGATCATCTGAAGTAAATCTGAGCCATATGATCCAGAAAATACGTGGCGTAATCCTGTGAACTCTGGGTAAAGACCCAAAGTAAGCCTCAACTGTCTGATCCAAGAGGACATGTGGCAGACCACCTCAGCAGAACAAGTCCACAAGGACGTGTGGGAGATCCATGTTAGCAAGGATGTGTGAGAGATCTATGTCAGCAGACCACGTCAGCAAGGAAATGTGACAGACCACGTTAGTAGACCACGTCAACATGGACATGTGGCAGACCACATCAGCAAGGACATGTGGAAGACCATGTCAGAATATCTACGTCAGCAGACCACATCAAAAAAGACATATGGGAGATATACGTCAGCAGACCATGTCAGGAAGGATGTGTGGTAGACCACGTCAGCAAGGACGCATGGCAGACCACGTCAACAAGTACACATGGGATACTCAGATGATGACATGTGTCAAGAGGAAATTGGCTCATGCCATGTCAACACGTGACGTCAATAAGTTACGTCACTCCAAAATAATTACTTTGGGAGTTTCACCACTAGCAAATGACAAAAGCTCCGAAGTCTCGAATGATAAAATCCTGAAGTAGAAATGGTTCTTCCGATCTAAAGAAACACTTCGGGAGAATTCTCATCTGGTGATCTACTAAAGTGGAAGGATAGCATAAGTTGAAATTCCCAAAGTCCCGAAGTCTCGAAGTGGACACGAGGCATTCAATCTGAAATATCACTTCGGGAGCATTCTTGACCATTGATCTACTACAGTGGAAGGATAGTGTAAGTAGAATAGTCGAAGACCCAGAGTAAATGGTGACAATCCATCTCAATGCTTGATTAATTCCTGGCCGTCAGATTAATCCTTGTAAGAATCAAATCTGATGATTGATTTATTTCCACGAAATAAACGTAAACTGTCCGATTTGTTCAGGAAATCTGATTTGGAAGTTTTGAAAGGTTTAAAGTCCAAAAGTATAAAGGGCGAAGTGCTAAAGTTATGACAGTCATCCATTTCAGGAGATTGAATCATGACCATTGAATTGATAAGTGCTCAAGCGCTCATCTTGCCTAGCATCTGGTCAATGCCATTGGTCCTATGGTAAAGAGATTTAAAAGGCAGAATGTAATGCATCACTTAAATTGATAAGCCCATGGTTCTACACCAGTGATCATATGAACATGGTTTGAAGGAAGTGTTGATTTCTGTAATCACAGAGACGAAGGAAATCGATCCATACCTTTGATTGTTTTACGAAAGTAAAGGGGATGCTAGGTGTAAAGTTGAAGACCTGGAATGATGATCTCTGGTGATCCCAAAAGTTGTTGTAAATGAACAAGTTACTTATAACTTGTTGCACAAGTCGGCCCAATAACTTAAATAAGTTTTGAGCATAAGAAACTATAAATACAACCATGATTGGTAAACTGGGGAGTAGGCATGTGAAGCGAATGTGCTGGATCTGGACCTGAGGTCCATGCGAATATCAGAGAGATTAAGAAGTGAATAAAGTGTGGATATATCAAAGAAAAGATAAAGTGAAGAAGGAGAGAATATATCAAAGGGAAGATAAAGCAAAGAAGGGACAAATTTAAGAGAGAAGATGAAGTGAGGTGATGAACGTTTATGGTATACCTCTGATCATGAGATAGAATTGATTATGTAATGGATCACTGCTACTAGATTCGGTTGAACTACTATATGAACTCTAGTTGGATATATTGTGTTCTACAACAAGATGAGTTTTGTGGCAAGCTGGGTCTTACTTCAGAGTTGGTGCTCTCCTAGGAGTTGGTGCTCTTTACTTCAGTTGGTGCTGAAACAAAATAGTTGGTGCTAGGAAAATCCTTATTACTATATTCACATATATACATATATATTATACAAAAGATTATACAAACATATGGTATCTCTTGTGTCCATTGTGATTATGATTTGATTGTTCTTAATCTGTACAATTATGTTTTAACTACTAACTTCCAAGAAGAAAAGTTATAAAAGTCCACACACTAATTCACCCCCTCTGTTCGACAACATAGGTATTCCAACAGAGGATGAACACCTTCAGTAACCACTTACATAACCAGATCAAAGATAAACACACCGATGTTTTCACGTGGTAAAACCCCTACGGGGAAACATCCATTGCCCCAGCCAACACGGCCACTTGGAGCAATTTATTAATGCAAAGAAAAAGATTACAAAGAGATTTTACAAGAGAGTTTCTCACAATCGATCATCGACAAATGACCCTCCATGCTCTTTAAATAGAGATCATGGACCAATCGGGTGTTAAGCCACGGATCAATGGTCGTTAAG
>SNQJ01S0039832.1:13987-51701 GCA_010110895.2 Picea sitchensis
TGTATTGGTTGCATATCTAATACCTCCTAAAATTAATGCAACAGCTCAGGGGGAGTGTGTTTTCTTTGACATTGATGTCAAAGGGGGAGAAAAGAAGTTGTCCGGATTGGATGCTACAGTTGGAGGTCCAAACAGATTAGCACAGCCGTTCAGGGTTGCCATCAATGCCAAAGGGGGAGATTGTTGGAAGGTTTACAGTTGGGAGTAAGCTTGTCATTGATGGAAAGAACAACGATGACAAAGATCAGCATGATCAGCGGCGCAGTGATAATGGAAGAGTAAACTCCATTTTAGAATTTTGGATACCGGGAGTTGAAGTGTCGAAACACTTCACCACCGAAGTGACGAAATCGTGAAGTGACGAAATCGCAAGGTGGACGAAATCGTGAAGTGGCGAAATTGCGAGAAGATCTGGGCCGTAGGATCTGGGGTATCTACGAAGGCTCAATAGCCGTTAGATATGGTGAAGCTGCAAGGCGGATAAGTCCAAGAGTCATCCAACTCCCCAAAACTGTGAAGGAATCCTGGTCGTCCATTGGGGACAGTCGTGGACCGTTGATCAAGAGGACGCATGGCGGAAGATCGTCATGTCACTGATTGGAAATTCAAAGGAACTGGGTTCCCTAACTTCTCGAATCCGCGATATGCGAAATCACGAAATAATCTCAACCGTTAGATAGAGGCTAAATATGGATCGTTGATCAGGCACAACGAAGGCTCGTGGAGTTGTGAAGTCCCAATAAAATCTTGGCCATTAATCCAAGAGGGACGTGTGGAAGAAGATCAGAGCATGTCAAAGCTCCATCTCGGATTTTCACGTATCGCGACATGGAGTGACGAGAACCTCAATCACAGGAATCGCGAGATGCGAACTCATGATAAGATATGGACTGTCAGATCACCAAGGGTTCTGGACCGTTGATCTAAGCTCCATCTTGGAGCTTCACCTATCGTGACTTGGAGTGACAAGAACCTCCATCTAAGGAACCGCGAAATGTGAATTCACGATAAGATCTGGACCGTCAATTCACCAAGAACGTGGACCATCGATCTGAGCTCCATTTCGGGGTTTCGGGGATTGCGACTTGGAGAGTCGAGATGCCTCATCTTCAGATTCATGAAATGCGAAATCATGAAATCACTTTATGCATAAGCGCGTGGTATCAGTTGGTGGTCACACCATCGAAGAGCTGAAGAGAAGAGTACGTGTAGACAAGCCTCCTTTCGGCGTTTCGGGGATCGCGACTTGGAAAATCGAGAAACTTCACAACAGAATTAACAAAAAGGCGAAATGTGAAATCGTGAAAAGAACATTATGAACAAGCGCTTGGTCATAGCCATGGTCATATAAAGGAAGGATCCAGCGTAGAAAAGCTCCATTTCGGAGTTTCGGAGCTCGCAACATGAAGAGTCAAGATGCCTCATCGCAGAATCTTCGAATTGCGAAAGTGTGAAATGCATAAATCATGACAATATCCTTCAGAGCTAATCCAACGGTGCAGATGAAACTGAAGGAGATCAGAGGGTTGTTGTTGCGCGTCACAGTGTAACTGCCAGAAACCACTGATGGTTTCTGCCAGAGGACTCGAAGACACTTCGGGGTGATTGACAGAGGAGATGAAGAGTCTCTAGGAATCTTCAAGAGGGATGAAGATGCTCATGAAGGTGATTGACAGTTGGATGAGCATTGAAGCCTGTAACTGGAACAGATAAGGTGAGATTAACTGTCACAGAGAAGACGAAGAGTCTCAACTACCAGAGAGGCTGAGGAATCTCATCATAACATACAGTGATGATGAATGAGTGGAAAATGGCCAGAGAAGCTGAAGAGTCACCATGATGATCAGACAGAGCACTCGAGTTGTGGAGGATATCGGCGCGGTGTGAGTATGTAGAGGTATTGAGCGCATTTCATGCACAAGGTGCACAAAAGCTATAAATACATAGTATAGAGAAGAGATGCGGTTGTTGTTGCTATTGGAGTTGCTATGGATATTGTTGTTGAAGGTGATTCATGTGTGAAGAAGGAGCAGAGTGCAACAGCTGAATAGAACAGAAGAAGAACTGTGCAGTGAATGGATATGATGCATAGAGCATAAAAAGAAGAAGAACAAAATGGGCATCGGATGCATGTTGGAAGACAGTGAGGAAGTTTGAGGAGCAAAATCTTGAAAAACAGTGATGAGATTGGTACGTTGTTATTGAACACTATATCACTGTAATAGGTTTCAGTATTTCATATTCATAATCCAGGGTGGTTGGTAGGTGCTAGGGAGGACCGGTGTCCTCAGAGTTTCAAGTGGGTGCTTGAACACAGGGAGTTGGTGCTTCCTTCTAGTTGGTGCTAGAAAAACCAAGGAGTTGGTGCTTCCTTCTAGTGGGTGCTAGAGAAAAGCAGAGAGTTGGTGCTCTCAGCAAGTTGCAGCTTGCAAAACAGAGGTTGTAGCCTCTCAATGAGTTGGTGCTCATATGTATGATAATGTAAAGAATGTAAATAATACTTATCATATAAAGAAGAAGAGGCTTTTACCCTGTATGGGTTTCCTTGGGAAATATTTGTCTCTGTGTTTCTCATATATGTGACTGATGCTAAATGTGCCATTGTTTATTTCCTTGCATTATTGTGATCATCATTGAGTGCCTTGTAAAGATTTTAAAAGAAGCATAATTGTTTAAGCACGGTAACAACTTATTCACCCCCCCCTCTCAGTTGTCCAATAGTCTTATACTTGATGTTGAGATGGAACTACTACACGTAGGTGGACCACTTCTAATGGCAGTCGTTCTACAGCTTCCCCTATGCCTGTATGAACTACAGAGGCTTGTGATCAGTGTGGATGATTGTCTCCTTTCCCAAAATATAATGTTTCCATTAACTATAGACTTGTACAATGGAATACATTTCCTTATCATAGGTGGGGTATTTCCAGACAGTATCCAAGAGTGTCTCATTGTGGTATGCTACCAGATCACCGTGTTGAGTGAGAACTGCGCCTGTAGCATATTCGGATGCATCAATATCAATCTCAAACAATTGTTGTATATCGGATAAGGAGAGTATTGGAGCTGAGCACAAGCAATGCTTCAGATCATCAAATGCTCATTGTTGTTCCTTACCCCACGTGAACTCTTCCCTGCCACCGCCCTTGGTCACTTGGCTAAGGGGCCATGCAATATGGGAGAATCCCAACACGAACCGTCGGTAGAATTTGTCCAGACCCAAGAAGCTCTGAAGCTTGATTAGTGTGTTTGGGGCTAGCCAGTTACGGATGACTTGGATCTTAACTGGATCAACATGTACCCCATGCTCATCAATAATGTATCCCAAGTATTGGACCTTGTTCATGCCAAAGGAGAATTTTTCTAAGTTCGACTATAGCTTGTGTTGTCGCAAAGTTCTCAAAACCTGCAAAATATGTTGGATATGCTCCTCCCAAGTTCTATTGAAGATGAGGATGTCATCCAAACATACTGCCACAAAAGAGTTGTTGAAGGGTCTCAATACATCATCCATCAACCTCATGAAAGTGGTTGGTGCATTTTTTAAGACAAAGGGCATGACCAGCCATTCGAAGAGACCTTCTTTAGATTTGAAAGTTGTCTTCCATACATCAGTTGGTTTGATGGGAACCTAGTGGTAGCCAGAATTTAGGTCAATCTTGTTGAAGAAATTTCCCCCCTTGATTTGGTCAAGAAGGTCATCAATTTTGGGAATTGGGTATCGATTCCTGACTATGATCTTTTTTAATGCTCTGTAATCAATGCAAAGTTGTCAAGTCCCGTCTTTCTTTAGCACCAGTACAATCAGGGTTCTACAAGGGGAGGAGCTTGATCTGATGTGCCTCTTTTGAAGTAGCTCTTGGATATGACACTTGATTTCATCATTTTCCATCAGCGAGTGATGATAGACTGGTCCATTAGGAAGAGGTGCACTAGGGGTTAGATCAATTGGATGCTTGACTTGGTAGTGCATCGGTACCCCGGTGGGTGAGGAGAAGATGTATTTGTACTCTTCCACGATCCCGACCACTTACTTATGTTTCCAAGAGAGGCTCTGTGTAGAGGCCATGGATGTGGCGGCGACCTTCTGCTTACTGTGAGCCCGGATCACAAAGAAGATGAACTTACCGATCTGTGAAATGACCTTACTGCATTGATTAGCAGAGATTAAGGAAATAGTGGTAGGCAATGCTACCTATGGTATCCTATACAATTTTCTATCCAAAGTAATAATAACATTGTGGGGTCTAGAATCATACACAACATGTCGCTTCCACAAATATGGTTGTCCTAAAATAACATCACAAACTTTAAGGGGAGAAATATCCCTCAATACCTCATCTTTGAAAGGCTTGATGTCGAAGGGAAGACGACACTATTGGCTGACACATAGATCTCTTCCTTGGTGAAGCCAATCGATGGTGTAGGGTTGCGAGTGCAGTGTCATCGAAAGGTACAGCCGCTTGATGACCTTTGTTGAGATCAGGTTCTTTTGACTGTCGCTATCGACAATGAAATGAAGTGGAACCCGCTTTACCATTATCTGTGAGTGAAAGAGGTGTTCCCCTTCCTCTTGTTCTTTGGGTTGGCTTGGCTGGAATTTGGTGGTAGTGACAGTGGCACTGGGTTCAGCATAGATAATATGATTCCCTCCTTCTGGATTTGATTCAGAGTCAGAATCAGCCTTTGACTCAGAAGCTTTCATCTTGACCACAAGTGACTTCTTGGAGCGACATTCTTCAGTGTTGTGCCAAGGGATTTTATGGTATTCACACCATTTTCCCGTGTCCTTCTTCGACTTCTCATTACCCTTCTTGTGTTGCGGCTTGGACTGGTTGTCCTGAGAGTGGCCATATTTTCTCATTCCCTTTTTGTAAGGGTTGCAGTCACCTTTTCCCTGCTTCAGCTATGAGGAATTTGTAGATCCAAACTCTCACCTCTTCTGCTTAAATTTCTGTTCAATCTTGACAACATATCTATAATCCGTAACCAATGATGCAATGTCCAGAAACTCCTTTTTTCTGTTTGAATATATCTATGCAAACAATCACGGTATTTGAGCATTATATGTCRCTCCGAGTCTTTGATACCCAATTTGGTGCATATAGTATRRAAAATATTCCTGAAAACTGGTATTGTCTAGTCCCTTTCCTGATGCAGGGTGGTCCATCTTGTGTACTGGTCCTCGTAGCTTCCAAAAAGGTAGTATTGTTCTTTAATGGAATCCATGAAGGAATCCCATGTGGGGGAGACCACAAATATTGCATATTCATCTATGGCCCTTTGCTCAGAGTAAGTATCCCACCAGTCCCTAACATGGGGGACAACCTTGAGGAGTGCAAAACTAATCTTTTCCCTATCGAGATAATTGTGGAACGAAAAATACCCTTCAAGCAGATTCAACCATTTATCTACAACATCTGCATATATCAGTCCTTCAAATAATGGAATATCAAAATTTATCGGTACCTTGAAGGGGGTTGCATGGTCGCTTGATGAAGATGCTTCTCCTGCGGGCAGCCGTTGAAGGATTTGTGCAAAGTTGTCCATCATTTCGTTCCTTTTTCACGCAAGGGCTTCCTCAAGCAACATTTTAAAAGGATCTCTTGCTCCATCATGTTTCTTTCCATCCCCCATGGGTTGTTTTCGGGCTCGACGTGACCGATCTTGCAAAGGCTCAACTAGTTCGAGTCCCAACTTCTTGTACCCAAATCTTGTCGGGGACATGCACGAAGAAAAATAAATGAAGAGCAGACTACTCTAATACCACTGATCTGGATTTATGAGTGGAATGAAATGACTAACAAGCTGAATACAATAACATAGAGATACAGAGAACAACAACAAATATCCAGTGAACAATAACTTCTATTGAATAAATGAAATAGGTTGAAACTGTAAAACCGCAGAACTAAAAATAACTTGCTTGAATGGTGGTAGTTATCTCTAAGAAGAGATGTGGTTACTACGTGCATCCGTCTGAGTAGAATGATTATAATGAGGCTCCATAGGCCTTTCTAACATTACTCATGAATTCCAAAACCCTAGACATCCAAAAACCTAACCCTAGGAGGTGAAACGCCAAAAGTTATGTGGGCCCTGTTGGGTAAGTTTGTACCTCAACTTCTCAGGGTCGTAACTTTTGCATACGACCTATGTTTTAGGCACGTGATAGCCCATTAGAAAGGTCTTTTTGATAACTACACATTGTGTCATCAAAAGTTGACTATGTCTACAATTTGATTATGGCAAGCCAAAATAACATTGTTTAGGGCCCCAAAACGGCCCTGGAAGTACAGAAAGATGTGTTGACATGAAAACTTCCAAAATAATCCAATTGGATTAGGTCGGCAGCTACCAGTCTCCACCTGGAAGATGTGGATGGCTTCAGATAGCCCTGGAAGTGTAGAACCCACAATTACAAAGAAGTACAGAAGAACGTGTTAAACTAAAAATTGTCAAGAGGAGCTAGTTGGATTAGGTGGGTGGCCACCAATATCCACCTGGATCAAACGTGGAGGCACTACTTGCTTGGGAGAAGATTTATCCTCATGATATATTATTGTGGTCTGAAGTACCTATTCGACCAACCAAGTTTGAATGCTAGACAGGCCAAGTGGATGGCATTGATCAACAAGTTTGATTTTGAAATCAAGCACATTAAAGGGAAGGAAAATAGAGTGGCAGATGCACTCAGCCGAAGTGTACATGATATACACTTAGCAGCAGCAAGTGTAGGAGATTATGGCATTCGTCAGAGGATTAAGACCCTCTTGCAAGAAGATGAGTTCTTCAATCAAGTGAAGGAAGGGTTACGACAAGAACTCAAGGAAAATAGGTATGAAGGATATCAACTTGGGAATGATAGTTTGTTGTTGTATAACAACAAGTTGTATATGCCTAATTCGTCATATTTGAGGTGATTTATTATGGATGAGTTCCATAGAAAACCATATGTAGGTCACCCTGGTTACCAGAAAATGGTGACAACAGTTAGACAATTGTATTATTGGCCTGGAATGAAGCAAGATGTTGCTCAATACATTGCAAAATGTTTAGAGTGCCAACAGGTGAAAGTTGAGCACAAACGTATTGTTGGATTATTGTAGCTTTTATAGATTCCAGAGTGGAAATGGGAAATAATTTCCATGGATTCCATTACAGGATTGCCAAAGACAATCACAGGCGTAGTTATAGATACTTCAGTATATTAAGCGAAAGGTGGTGATTTGGGTGATGAAACAACCCTCAATCACATAGCTCAGGCTTTGAGGGAAATGTTATATCCTTCCCTTCTCTATGCTCAAGGGCTCGACTCAAGGGCCTTCCGTCAGGGAAGGTTATCCCTTTCCTTCCTGCACGGGAGATCTATAGTGCCTTCCATGATACAATCATGGTTGTAGTGGATAAGTTGAGCAAGGAAGCTCACTTCATCCCCATAACATCTACTTTTAAAGCCATGGACGTTGCTAACATTTTTATAAAAGAAATTTTCAAATTGCATGGTTTTCCTAAAACCATAATCTCAGACAGAGATTCTAAGTTCACCACGAATTTATGGAAAAAATTATTTGCAGGCTTGGAAATGCAGTTGGCATTTAGCACGTCCTACCATACTCAAGAAGATAGTCAAACCGAAAGGGTGAACAAAGTGTTAGAAGACATATTGAGGATGCATGTTACACATCAACCCAAACAATGGGAGGAATATCTACCACTGGTAGAGTTTGCATACAACAATGGTTACCAAGAATCATTGAAAATGAGCCCATTTGAGGTTTTGTATGGAAGAAAGTGTAGAGTTCCAATCAGTCGAGATAGTCTAGTGGACAAAGTCACACTTGGAACAGAATTTCTCGAGGAGATGGAGAAGGAAATGGTTAAAATAGGGAAAAATCTTAAAGTAGCTCAGGACAGACAAATGAGCTACGCAGACAACAAGAGAACTCACAAAGAGTTCAAACTAGGAGACCATGTGTATCTCCAAGTGAAACCCAAGAGGAGTTCCGTGAGAATTGGAACGTGTGATAAGTTAGAACCTCGATATTGTGGACCGTTTGAAGCCTTGGACAGAATAGGGACGGTAGCGTACAAACTTTCTTTACCACCTACTATTAGAGCTCATAATGTATTACATGTGTCTTTGTTAAAGAAATATGTACATGATTCTAATCATGTTACTGATTGGACTATAATGCAGGTGGAACTAGAGGGAGAATTCCAACCTAAACCCCAATGCATCCTGGACAGGAAAGAAACAATGCTCCAGAATCGAGAAATCGTGCAAGTCAAGGTGCAATGGAAGCACTTTGGAGCAGATGAAGCTACATGGGAATTGGAAGATGCCATGAGATTGGCATACCCATTTTTTTTTTCTATATAATTGTGCATACATGGTGTTTTAAACAATGAGGACGATGTTTATTTTAAGGGGCAAGGGAATGTAACACCATGTTTTTCCCCAAGACAATAATTATGCTTAAGACTTCATATAAGTATGTTTATGAAGCATGTAATTATGTTTTGATTGAATGAAAACACCAAACCACTGAGAGGGAACAACCTTGAAAGTACCGACCATGATACACAAATGGGAATTGATGAAGCAGGGAATTGATTGAGTGATTGGGTAAGGTGGAACTAGGATGTTTTGTGAAGAAAATATGGAGGTTGTTTAACAAGCGATCTTATGCTTGCAAAGCATGGATAAACACCTACCAGCATACCAGATCTATATGGAGCCACGTACCTAGTAAAAGACGTCACAGAGGTGGTTGGAATGGTTAATGATTGTTAACAGTTGGTCTTTGAAGAAGGAAAGGGCCATTTGGATAGAAAACTCAAAACAATGAGTTGGGCAGGTGCCACATCGACACCATGTCAGTGCCACGTCTAATGGCACAAGTGACAAGGTGCAATGTAAACGCCACGTGGCAGTGAGGTGGATTTAGACCAAGAGAGTCTGGAAAACTTTGGGAGGTTATATCTTTGGATCTAGCGTTTGGTTTTAAGCATGGATACAGTCATTGGAAGGCTCTCGGCGAACTGAATCCATCTGCGAGTTTTATTTCGAGAGATGAAGGGATTGGAAGAAGATAAATTTGGACACCCCATCAGCCTAAGTGAGGATAAGGGGGTCAAGTGTGTTACAAAGTTCATATCCTATGTTTGTTCTGACTCCTCCCCCTCTGAATAGGATTTGTCCTCTTCCTCATTGCCCATTTCTAGATCTAGATTTCCTTCTGAAGTTCTTTCAATTGGTTCTAGTCTTGACTCTCTTTTTTTTGTGCGTTTCCTTTCTTAGGTTGGTTTTTGGAGGCATCTTCTCCCTAGATTTTGATGCTTCCACTCTTGATTTTATCTGTGTGGGATCTTATTCTTCTACTAAAGACTAAAAACTATTAGTTACTTTGGAGTTATTATTGGTTGCTTGGGTAGAGTGTTTTTTTTTCCAAACATTCTTTTGCTTGGAACCTTAACAAAACCCTCCTTGCCAGCCCCTTCCTCCTACTTCTTGAGGTTAGGTTTGGCATTTAGAGGGCATTCCCTAAAAAATGTTTTGTGCTTATGGCATTTCCTACAACAAAAAGGTACGTCTTGTAGTCTAGGGTTTGTAACCATTTTGAATCTTGGAAGATGATGCAAATAGATTTTGAGAGAGCTCCTGAAACATTCATATAAACATAACTTATTACATAAACAGTATATCTACTTGTTCTCGTGATTTCTAAGGTTTTGACAAAGCATCCTAGCATATTTCCTATCCCCCCCAACATTTCTTCGTCCCAGAATTATCGAGGGAGTGAGTATAACCAAATCGACATTGAGTTGCCATGAAATCTTCCTTTTTTGAGGATAAATTTCTCCATCCAAAGCCTTAGATGTGATACTACAAAATTAAAGAAGTATGGAACTTCATCAAAGACCCTTACTCCATCTTCAACACTTGTGAAAATGGAAATAAAGAAACCCTTGGACCCTAGCTTCAGATCCACTCGCTCTTTGGGTTTCCCCTAGATTGGAGCCTTTGTTGAGGGAAAAACTCCCATGAACTTCCCCATGACTGCATGATCTTTCATATATTATATGTAACCCTCAAACCCGGTAAGTGTAACTTCATATTTGGGTTTTTCGATTGCCTTACATAGGCATCCTCTGGGTGTGATCTTGTTTTTATTGCTCGGATATATAGTAATCTTGTCATTTCTCTATTACTCTGCACATGTATCCATAGTATCAACCTTCTCTTTTCTTGCACCCCATATTACCTTAGCCTTTTCTTCCTCCCTTAATAAAACATCTGTGAATGAGGGGGGTTTTGTTTGACTCATGAATTCCTTACTTTCATTACCTCTAGCCTTGCTTCCTTACTTGCCATTGTGCTTGCCAATCCCTTCACCATAAGTTCATTACTTGCCACCTCCTACCTTACTAGTCTAACCCTAAGCTTATGCTTCGACATCAAACCCTAATAGACACTCCTTATCCATTGCTACCATTTCTCCTCAATCACAACACCATCAATCACAACACCACCCCCGATAGAAATTATATGGAAGACCTAATATTTTAACTACTACGAAAAAACAATAACCATGGAGTTCTAAGAAGGAGCATACCCTGTAAATAACAACATTACTAGTACATTATATGGAAAGCGTAGTGCATAAATTAACCCAATTTAGCCATGAAAAACATAACGTTTATAATCAGAGTGAAAAGGCAATAATGTGTGTCATGTCACAAGTGTAAAAGTATTATCTAATACAGCTCTTAAGTCAGCATATTGTTGGTGATGAAAAGTCAAAGATTCTTAAGTTGTCTATAAAAGTGGCCTTCTTACAACGTCATGTCCCACTTGTTTCTCAAACATGTTACAAAGACTTAACGTGTCCCTTCTTACTACGTGCTACCCCACATACTTTGAAACAAGATGCCTTATCAACAATCGAAATCCAATAATGTCTCACATGGGGTAAGGCGAATCATCATGTAATATGATTTTTTTTTAATAATGGCTAACATGGTTTTTTCGGTTCCTTACTAAAGTTAAACCATCGAAGTTTCGTTTTTATTATTCCTTGTAATTAAATAATTGAAATCACGTGAAAAAATTCAAGTGAATTTGATCAAATATAGTTAAAGCGAACGAAGTACTTTTTCAAAATTTCCTCATAATTATTTTGAAATTATATTATTTTTTATAATAAATTTAAATATAAAACTTTCCTTATGATATGAATATATTCATATAAAAATAATTAATACTCATTGTTACAATTACGTTATTTTTTATAATAAATTTAAATACAAAATTTTGCTTCTTAAACGAATAATGAATGCACATTGTTACAAGAAAGAAGCACATGCACCTTTTCCTCAAGTTATTTACTATGTAGGATTCAATCTCAACACATCGTTTTGTTGCTTTCAATGAGAAGGAGCAGAAAATACATAACAAGAACTTGGATTACCAATAATAGGAAGATGAGTTAATAATATAAAAAAATTATAAAATAAAGAAAAAATATAAACAAAATAGAAAAACATTAAATTTAGAAGAGAAACCATGGTTACAAAGGACAAATGCTCCCCCAACCTATAGGGCATGACCTTAGGACTCTCGCATACACATATATAGTTAAGTCAATTAACTCTCTATCAATTATAAGAGCAAGGAAGTCTAGAAAATAAATGAGAGAATGAGATGTTGAGCAAGACAAAGCATTGGGTTTACAATCCACATTCACCCAGTACAATTATTCTTTTTAATGTTTTTTTTTTGTTAGGTAATATGATTTAAGAAAAATCTTTGGACATTTCCTCTCATTTCGAGGATGGTACCTAGGGTAAACCCTATATTTTTCAGGGCACAAAGTTTGGTCAACAACATGGCTCAAAGTGGTTACAACAATATACTCATTATGAACTCAACATGTCACTTACAGATATACAACAAAGATAGGAAGGATGACACCCCATCCCATAAACACTCAAGCTAAACTCAATTAACACTTTCTTCCAATCTTATTTGAAAACTAGATATATTTCATTGATGCATCTTGTTATATAATAAATTTGTAAAATAATACCCGATCATCTATGTCTATTAAAACATACACACAGAAAAAAGTGTTCACTTTCCTACTCATCCAGAAGTGCAAATGGATAAATATAAATGATAGATAAAGTTCTTTATCTGTTTTATATAACAAATTGTACACATATGTGTGCAACCCTCTTATTATACTACGGGAGGTAGTATATAGCAATCAATTGTCATTGACTTTCATATTACTTTTATGTTGACTTAAAAAATGTGTATAAATTTTAATGTTTAACATAACAAATAAATAAAAAATCAATATAACAAAATTGGTATTTTTATGACCTCTCATTGGTCAATATATTGATAGTGTTATTGCAACCTTCACTTCATTCAAGGTTTGAAATTAATTTTAACATGACTATATATGAGTGTCACTTTCTTATAAGGTACAACTCTATTGATAAAATAATTTTATAACAAATAAGACTCTTTTTTTTTTCTTTTCTTTTCTTATTTTTCCAAATGTGTAGTTATGAAACCATTTTTAATTCTTTTGGTAAGTTACCATTGACCTATGAAATAAGACTTATTTTTTATTTTTTTATTTATTTATTTTTTCCCAAATGTGTAGTTATGAAACTGTTTTTAATTCTTTTGGTAAGTTAATTGATAGCTACACATGCTTGCTTCCCATAAACCTCCACTATACACTAAAAAATGCTATTCAAAAAACCAGCTACTTATGGAGACATATGATAGAAATGTTGGGCTCCAAAATAAATTTAGGTTTTTTTGAAATGACATATTTTAATTATAGAAATGGGCTAAAGCACTCGCACACCCTCTGAGAGGAATGGAAAACCTCAAAAGCAAAAAAAACTCGATAAGTTTACATAGATTTGAGTAAAATTTATTTTATTATCTTCGGAGGCAATATATCGCAGCCTGCTGCACTTGTTTTTAATTCAAACCATATGTGTTTCTCTTATTCTTTTTTCTATCTTGAGTGAACTTTTTATTTACAAGAAAGGGGTCAAACTTTTTTGTAATGCTAAATTTTCACTACAATGTTTAGTTCATCAATGATTTGCATGTAGTTTCATCCACATATTATATTATGTCCTTTTTGGGATTTGAATTAAAACATTTAGGAACACTTCCTCTTATTTCAAAGATAACACTCAAGGTAAATATTAGAATCTTTAGGTTCTTAATTACATTGACTTTACAATATGTATTTTTGGGGGTTTGAATTAAAGTATTTAGGAATACTTCTCGTTATTTCAAAGATAACATCCAAGGTAAATACTAGAATCATCAGGGCACGAGGCCGAACATGCTCAAATCCATTATAATAATATTCTCATTTAAGAGTTCAACATGTCACTTGCAAGAATTGAACTTAGGTAGAAAGGTTAATAGTCAATCCTTCCAACCACTTAAACTAAACCCAATTAATAAATTGATGAAAATTTATACAATTAATTTATATTTAATTCTCATTTACACTTTAATTTATATTTACACATCTTAAGTACTTATTTTAGAAATTCATTACATTCTCTCTATATATAATTTATCTCTCTATATAATTTATTTGTAATATTTTTTAATATCAAATTTTATATATTATTTTTAATATATAATTATTATTTATATAATATAATGAATTTAATATATTTTTATATTAAAATTTTATTTCTCTACTCCTAACCTTTGAAGATAACAATGTTAATACTGACCCTATAATCTCGAACACATGTATCCAAGGAATGTGATATAACAAACAATGAAAATGACATAGTCAAACAAAGTGGAGTCCACACAGGCTCAATATCATTGTACAACTCCCTTCATGTCAACATTATGCTAACCATAATGAGATCGAGATACAAAAAAACAATGAAGAAATAGCAAACGACCCCAAGAGATTGGGCAAAAGTATGTAACCAAAAAAAACCCAAGTGTTGTGACTCATATGTGAATCTTAAATATTAAATGTAAGGTTTTATTTTTGTTTTGATTTTTTTTCAAAGATGATAAAATTTATTATAATCTAGTAGTCAATTAATATAAATTAATATAGAGGGTAGTTATTATTGATTACTATTTATGAACGTGGGTTGACTCATCATTGTTATTTAAGGAAAGCTATGTCACCTGAAATAATTGTTGGTGGGCCATAAAGGATTAGACTTTCACTTTTACTAAATGTTTTTGGGTCTTGAGTCATTAACCACTTTCCATACTTTTGAAAAAGATGAACTCTTAACCAATCATAACGAGTTTTAGCTCTTACTTCAAGATCAAAAGGTAGTTTTAACATTACTTTCCATTGTAATTTAATTTTAAGTAAATTAATGAATTTTAAGTGCCAACAAATTAAAAATTCATGAGCATGCAGGTTTTTCTTATGTCACTTTTTTTCCAATTGAAAATTTGTTCAATTATATTAGTAAAATATAATTTTTTACATCTTCAAAGACCATACAGAAAATCTTGTAGTGACTTTCCATGGAGGTGCTTGTTCAAAAATACTTCGAGATATAACAATCCTTATACCTCTTTGTTGTCATATTCCAGATTAGGAGAAAAATGGAAATTACACAGTACTAGCTCAAATGTGGCTTAAATATTGATTACATATCCAATATATAAGGAAGATAAACAAAAAGGCCAAAAATGGAGCTTTGCCAAAATTTGAAAATTAAAAGGACCGGAGCTAGAAAAGGAAGATGTGCCTCCTGGGACCTTCGGTTCCATTTAACCAATTGTAATAAGTGATTCTTCCTTCGGGTTCCTAAAGTGATTACTTTGATAAAATGTTTGCCTCCTTATTGTGGTCCCTGTAAATGTGTTGGAAACTAATGTCATGAAATTCTTTTATTAATTCCAGAATTTTGAGTTTCCAACCCTCGATAGCACTAGTCTGTAGTCTACCTTTCTTAGCTAGTCAATCAATGACCACCTTAGAATCTCCCGGAACCTGAAGTTTTTGAATTGACAAGTGTGTTGCCAGTGTCAAATTTTCCCAAACACCCAGAAGTTTTGCTTTTGTATTTGTTCCTTCACCACAGTTCATTACCCATCTATAAACTAATAAATCTGATGATTTTATTACTCCCCCCACTCCACAAAGTTTGCCACTTGATTGTGCAACCCCATCGAAACATGCAAGTGTATTTTCAGCGTGTTGAGAGATTAAACAGGCTTGAACTTGTATAATTTTTTGGGTAACTTGGAGTCTTCTAAAGGATCAAACAGTTTTGGTAACCATCGAGATGATAAAAGGAGAAGTTTTCTCGAAAGTTGTTGAGTTCCTCTCAATCCATACATACCAACAGATAAGGGCAAGTAGATAAGAAGAGACAGACTTGTCCTCTGTCCAAGATTTAAAACAATCCAACAATGAAATTCCTGTCCAAACACTTTTGTATTTCAGAATAGCATTAATTCTTACCCATATAGTTTGTGAAGATGCAGTTTATGAAGATATGGCTAATAATTTCATTTTCATTCTTGCATAATTGACATCGGCTTGGGCCTTCCCAGCCTTTTTGTTGAAGAATATCCGAGGTTAATATTTTTTCCTCAGCTGCCAACCAGATGAACAATTTTATTTTGAGTTGAATTTCCCATTTCCAGAATTTTTGTTTCCAACCATCAATTCTCGTGCACCTCTCGGTAGAAAGAAGAGCCATATAGACATTTTTAACTGTAAGGGACCCTGAAGTGTCGCCACCAGTCCACATCAAAGAATCATCATGGTCCTGAATGGAGGCGCACGAACTAATAAGAGCCATATAGAATTGTTCCCATTCTATAACCAAAGTTCCCGTAAGACCCAGTTCCAGGTCTCTGTACCAACTGGTTGTATGGTAACTTTGTTCTGGAAGCCTTCTAGCCTAGGAGAGAATCATAATATTTTTCTGACTTAAAAAGGATAATAGAGCTGGAGAAAGACATGATTTGTCTCCCAATCCCAGGATCTTGTCTCTACCTAGAGCAACAAGATGTCCCAAACTGGGAATTCAACTAAGACAATGTGTGATCAGGTGTACCGATTTTAAGAGGTCACTCCAGATTCTAGAAGTTGTTGTCATATTGAAGGATGGCGATCTGAGCCAATTTGTAACAGTGGATAAAGGAATATATTTGTCTTTTATAACATTATGCCAAATTCCATCCCTTTTTAATACCCTCCAGAGTGTATTTGCAGAGAGTTCTTTATTGAAGTGGAAGATATTGTGGAAACCCCATCCACCATATTTCTTAGTTTTTGCTAGCGAATCCCACCTACAGAGATGGTAGTGAAAAGAATCCTTGTTACTTTTCCATAGGAAATTATACATTATTCTCCTGATCTTATTTAATACTAATCCGGGGATGGTCGCCAATGACATCCAATATACCGGAATACTTTATAGAGTTGATTTCATTAATATATATTGTCCCCCCAAAGATAACCATCTATTGCACCAGAGAACAATTGTTTTCTCCACCTTTGTCGGCAACCAGTTCCAGTCTACATTTTTTGCAACCCTGTCGTTAAATAATAACCAAGATATCTAAAACCAATAGATAGTTATGTAAAGTTAAAAGGAAGAACTATCTTGTAGGGAATTAAGTCCACTTTTGATAACCCTTCATACAAAATAGTTTATTTTTTATCATTTACCTTTAAACCCAAAGCTTTGCAAAACAATTTAATGAGTCTATCAATTTCTACCCATTCACTTAAAGTGGCATTGGTCATGATTAATATGTCATCCACAAAGAAAATGTGGAGGATTCTTATCATTCTGGATACCTTTATGCCCACTATCTTCTCTTCCTCTTTGTTTTCTTTTAGTAATAAGCTAAGACCCTCCAAAACCAATATGAATAGCAAGGGGGATAACAGGCACCCTTGTCATAATCCTCGACCGCTTCTGAATAAATCCGTAGCCTCACCATTTAATATTACCAAAAAATATTGAGGAAACAACACAACTCATAATCCAGTTGGTAAGTTGAATCCCAAAGCCCATTTGTATTAAGATCATTCTTAACAAATCCCACTCAATAAAATAATAATCTTTCTGACGATCCAACTTCAGAACAAGTGATTTTAATCTCTTTGTTTTAATGTTGTGGAGGCATTCATGTGCAGTAGAAATGGCCTCTTGTATCTGTCTACCTTACAGAAAGCCAGGTTGTTCGGCTAAAAGTGATTTGGAAAGGATTGGTTTAATTCAATTTGCAATGATTTTGGAAATGAATTTGTAACAGAGGTTGCAAATGGAGATAGGTCTGAAATCTCCAAAGGTAGCAGGTTTAATTGATTTTGGGATAAGGGCTATAAATGTGGAATTAAGGCCCCCTGCAATCAATCCTTTCTTTCTCGATTCCTCCACCATCTCTAAGAGGTTGACTCCCACTAAATCAAAGAAATGTGTGAAAAACTCAACTGTCTAGCCATCGGGCCCTGGACTCTTATCTTTCTTGAACAATGATAAAACCTCTTTCATCTCTTCTATGTTGTCTGGGAAATGTAGAGTGCTAGCTTCTTCTTCATTAACCAGTCGAGACAAGAGTCTCAAGATTCTGACTTGTAATGATGTTGCATGAAGATCTCGAGCCTTGAACAAGTTACTAAAATCATTCACTACCTCTTCTTTTATTTCCTCCTGGCCAATGTGTCATATCCCATTGGCATCTAAAATATCCTATACATGCTTGTGGTTTCTCCTGTAACAGGCGAATTGATGAAAAAACATAGTATTATGGTCACCGCTTTGTATACAAATCGCCCTGTTGTGTTGCCTCCACAATTATTCTTTTTCTTTTAATAAACTATATCTTTCTTGTTCTAGGAAACTAAGTTTTCTTTCTACTTTCAGGGAAGATGCTCCATCTGCCATTAGCAAAATATTTTCTTTTATATATGTTTCCAACTTTTCCATCTTCATTAAGTTCCTGCATTTTTTTTCCCTTATCCATAGTTTTGTGTGATTCTTCAGGTCTTTTAGCTTCTAGACTAATCTACATTGTCTACCGCCTTCAAATAAGTATTTTTGACTAGTACATACCTTATGAACTAGGTCGTTAAAATCCTTGTCGAGTAGGCACTAAGAATTTAATTTAAATGGATAGGCTTTGTAGACTAGGTCGATCTCCAACTGTAGTAGTACCGGAGCATGATATGAAATAAAAGGGTATTCCACCCAGGATCTGTATAGTCCAACACTAATTAATATCTCTTCAGAGACAAAAAATATATCCATTCTCTTAGCAATAAAGCTTGTCCCAACTCACCCATTCCTCCGGGTTGGGACTAATCTATCCGGTTGAATGTCAATTAATTTCTTGGATTGAAACAAGGTTTTTAAATAAACCGCCAAAGGTCTTGCTTGGGTTGATCCTCCCCATACTTCACCCGTAGAGATAATAAAATTCAAATCTCCTGCAATAATCATATTTTTGTGTGATAGTAGACCATTGTTTGCCACAGATTTTGAAAACGTTTTCCTCTCCAAACACAGGCCATAGATGTTAAGTAGAGTGAGTTCCCTTTTTCTACCTATGCACTTCCCTGTCAATAAAATGCCACCACATGAAAGGTAAGGTACCAAATCAAGTTTGTTTGGATCCCAAGTAACCAAAATACCTCCCAAGGTACCAATCGAATTAACAACACATGATACCCAGGAAGGTCGCAAACAATTCATAAATTTTCTTGTTTTTTGTTCATGAACCAAGGTTTCCTGTAGGAACAGGATATTCGGGCGAGTTCTATCCAATAAATGATGGACAGAGGAATATTTTAGGGAGCCCCTGATCCCTCTAATATTTAAGGAGAGAACAATCATTATTTATCCCTATCGTAAGGTTCTGAACAATCATTATTTATCCATTATTTTCCAATCGTCGTTAAAGCACCCTTGTTCCAGAGATGGATGGGTAAACCTGGTAAGAGTACCCACAGATGGCGTTGTTGGAAGTACTTTGTAGTCGTGTCAAAATTTTCCCTCTACTATTTCAGTATCATGCTATTGCCACCCAAAACCCACAGGTTTTCCAAAAGGATAGACAGGTCTTCAGGTGCTCTGTAAATGAAACCTAACCATCCTTTGGTTAGGTACAAAATCTCTGGAGCATAACCTATCAATGACACCCAATGTTGTTCAAACCATAACGGTATATATACCTTACACATATAACTGTAAGAAACTCTGCCTACTAACCCACACATCTCCATCCTAACTGTCTCCTCGGGCCCAATATCCGACCCCAGTACCATTTTCCTGAAGACTTTGTTGGCCTTCCATTGTTTGTGTCTACACCTGGAAGGACCCAATGGATTCTACACCCTTCTCTATGTGCTGGGAAGGACAGTCTCTTGAATAACCTCAGACAGGCTTCTCATTGTTGCAACCTTCTCCTTTAGTCGAGAATAATCACCAGAGGTAGAATTTAAGGTTTTCGTACTGACTCCCAAGGATTCTACAATGGTGAAGATACCTGCTCTCTTCCAAATAAGCTCGTCGGTTGCACCCATAAGTGCACTGACATAGTTAGCTAAGTAATCCAAACTAGACTTGGCCATAGAAACAAGCCACCTGGGCTCCAATAAGAGTTCCACACCATAGAAGTCAGTAAATGACCAGTAACCAAGAGTAGCAGTGAGGACTAGCTGCAATAGTTTCAGTGACCATTAATAGTAACATTAATGTTGCTTCATAGGAGTTAGTGGAGGAAATAGAGTAAGAATTAGAGAAAGCCATACCAAACCTCCACAGAAAGAAAGTTAGGGGAAGGAAAAATTGCTAATGAAAACTCTAGTAATCATAGCCTACTACCTCGGCCAAATAATTAATGGAAAGGACAGGATAAAACTATCGGTTCCTGGTCATGGTTTTGTCTCCATGCACAGAAATCTGCCATACCTGGTTTTTTGAACTTCATCCTACTCCCGCTCCTATTCCCTCGTATGTAATTTTCTTATGCCACTTAAGCGAAGATCATCACACATAATTAATAAACTTGATAGTTACAAAGATTAACATATCATTATACAATGAAGAGCTTTTGTGCTTAAATCAAAACATAAGCTCAAGTAATCATCCACATATCATATTGTTATTAATTTTTTAAAGTTTTTATACTATTAGATAACAACTCAATAAATTTGATAATGTAACTTTATTCATAACCATATGAATAACAACCATACAATTATGTCCTCGTATTCTAAAATATGATGGTATTTGACTCTGCTAACATTCTTTTGGCTTTATGTTATGAATAAAAACCATACAATTATGTCCTCGTATTCTAAAATATGATGGTATTTGACTCTGCTAGCATTATTTTGGCTTTATAAAATATTCATTTAATTTTAGCTCTATTCTATTTTATTAATATTCATTGTGACTTAGTCTATTTTGTGTAGATTTTGTAATTATTAATTTTTTCTACTCTGTTTGAATTGTGTAATTGTTAATATGTGTGTGTGTGTGTGTGTGTGTGTGTGTGTCTTTATCTCTAAAATCGGTTTTGCTGAACTGAGATATATGGAAGGAAAAGGAAAAAAAATTAATTATTGGCATTACTAATAAAAGATTGAATTTACAAAGAGTTGGGATGAAAACTTTAATTTATATCATTACCATGTCCAAGAATTTGTAATCAAAGCATATAATTAGCATGACCATGAATTTATAATCAAAATAGTTGCAATGTAATTAGTGCTTTAAAAAGGGTCAAAACTCGGCTATACAAAAGTTAAGTAATCTCGTTCACATGGTATACACATACATGTCATTGGAGTGGTTAAGCTCTAAATTTGCATTCACTATGTGCGCAACCAACTTCACCCACCTCATGGTACCCATATGTGTGTGTGTGTGTGTGTGTGTGTGTGTGTGTGTGTGTGTTCATGTCTCTATATCTAAAATCAATTTTGATGAACTGAGATATATGGAAGGAAAAGGAAAAACCATTAATTATTGGCATTACTAATAAAAGATTGAATTTACAAATAGTTGGGACGAAACTTTTAATTTATATCATTACCATGTCCAAGAATTTGTAATCAAAACATATAATTACCATGACCATGAATTTACAATCAAAATAGTTGCAATGTAATTAGTCCTTTAAAAAGGGTCAAAACTTGGCTATACAAAAGTTGAGTAATCCCCTTCACATGGTATACACATACATGTCATTGGAGTGGTTAAGCTCTGAATTTGCATTCACTATCTGCGCAACCAAATTCACCCACCTCATGGTACCCAAGATTGAATTAGTGGTTGAGAACTTGTGTGAGAGGAAGAATGCAACAATGAAACTTCATCCATGTATGGTCTGCCAGGAAGTGTAGATATGGGTTTTCATTGTATGCACAACCATCTATGTCAATTATAGAGAGTTATAGAGATCATCTAGGTGCGGTATATACAAAGGAGGAAACTCCTAAAATATATTAGGAGATAACAAATGCGGATATGGAAAAAAGAGGCCAGTCAAAAAAGAAGACATCAAACTAGACTGAATAATCAGAGATAAAAAAGATTGCTTAGTGGAATGTCGATAACTGTAAATTATGTTACAAATTTGGTTATAAGATCGTTCAAAAGAAAATGTGTGGCAGCATTGCACTTCACATCCAATATATGACATCACATGTATTTACTCCATTGACATGAATTAACAACCTCTCAATGAATAGATGTCGTAGTTATCTAAGATTAAAACTCCAAACTTAGGATATCTATGTTTGAAAACAAAATTGCATTGTGTGCATGCTTGGTATAACTTAGGTATAGCCCAAGATTGAAAAAAATCGATCATATATCGCCAAAATACATCGAGTTGGTCAACCAATCACATATGTGATAAAAGTAATTTAAATATTATGAAAAAATAATTATTTTGTTAAGCATATGTACAACATTAGACATGAAGAAAAATATATGTAATCAAAGGAAAACTAATCGATAGTCAATGATGAATCGAATGTTATAGTCCTGGCCTTCGAGAGGGACTAATAATCATTATCCTCATTTCTTGTTATTATTATTTTTACAACACATATTCGATATATATTTTTATTTTTTATTAATAAAATAAATTTTAAAATATGATAAGTCATCATGAACCATGTAAAATTTTAAATAATTTAATAAATCTCTTTATTTGATATTCAATAGATATTAGATCAAAACCAACAATTATGATTATAATGTCATATAGTAAAGCACTAAACAATAATTTATAAAATAAATAATCATGTAATACATGTTAAACATGATTCACATTATGTTTTTTTTTTTTAAGAAAATGTGTATTTATTTTTCTTAGAATTTATTTTTATATTTTTAGAAAATATGTTTTGTTTGTTTTTGTTTTTTTTTTAATAATGATTGTCATTTGTATAAGAAAAATATTTGTACTCTTTCTTATTCAATTTTCTTAAAAAAAAAATTGTATACTTAAGATTGAATACCTCTCCCAAACAAGAGTTAATGAGATTGACATTGTTAATAGGGTTAAACTCTAGAGACCAAGGGGCAAGGAAGAGGCCCACTTAATCTTAAAACCATGGGCCTCCATTTCTTCTCAGCTTGGTTCGAAAACATGACAATAAGGAAACTTGTCAGAACCTTGACTTGAGGTGTCATTGGTAATGACATGATGGATAGCATGCTAGGCATACTTGGCAAGTTGCATGACGAGTCCATATATTTTGGTAGCCTTGGTGGTCGACTCATCACGATGGTGCATGAGATGATTAGGATGGTGTACTAGTGCATAGGCTAAGAGTACAAAGGACATCTTATTGAGTAGGACGAACGATTGGTTAGGATGGGGCACTAGTGTGTATGCTAGGAGGTCCAAGGAAGTCTCATTGGGAAGAATGAGCAACTGACAAGGTGCCTCATAGCGGGCTTCGGCAGAGGGTGGTGTGACTTGGAAATGTGATATATTTTGTATTTTCTATTGTAAGGAGACAACGTGATATGTGCGTCAAAGATATGTGAATGCCTTACGAAGAAGGAAGATGATCACCAGTGACTATCTTGTGTCGGTATAGATGGATGATAGCACAATTGCATGTTGAGTAGTTAGTTGTTCAACTATGTTTGGCTCGGGGGAGGGACAATAGGTTTCCTATGGTTGGGTAGTGATGGTGCAACATTTCCTATGGTGAAGCGAGCATTCAAACCTCCATTCGATTAAAGATGCATGACTTGGGTTCAAACAGGGCATGACGATGAAGCATATTCTAGTTGATACAAGAAATTTGTTGGTCATACCCAACTCATGAGGTCATGTTGGTGTCGAGTAATGGATATAATTCATGAGTGGTATGGACTCTCAAGAGGAATGAAATGTCTAGCTTTGTTAGAAAACCCGTGTTACAAAATTTGACAATAAAATATCTTCCTTAGTTGGTTCTCTGTCATTCCATAAGCAGATTGGCTAGCGACCATAAACCATTAAATTGATGAGCCAATTCCAACTCTCACCAATGTTCAATGTTTTTTTATATCCATTTTGTTTGGAGGTGAATTACTGAAGAATAATTGTTATCCACAATAAATTGGGAACTACTAATCTTTAAGCCTTTTCCCATCCTTGATGCTACTGGAATGCATGATCCAAGGGATTCCTTGAATGATTTTCCACCCTAAAACTCCATTGATGCATGTGGGAATACTCCAGACCTTCAACGTTGCTTGTAGACGACCTATATGTTCCAATCAAATTTTGTCTCTTTTCATGGGAGAATGACTCTTCCTTCGAGTAAATGTTAGAACAAGAACCCTAGTTGCACACAAGTGGCCTTCTCATCTCTCATAGTAATTCCAATAATTAAATAAAAAAAATTGGCCTTAATGGGGCCATGACAATTAGTGTTTGGGCTTAAGGATGACAAGATGGTTGATTTTGATCCACTTATTTGTGGATGGGTTTCGAGATCATTTAATATAATTATTTTGGGTGAAACCACTTGTTCAACCACTACCTTAGGGTACCCCATGGTAACCTTGGGGACTAAACACCCTCACAAACATTGAACCATAATCACCAATGAAAAACTTATCGTTTCTCACCAATGTTTCTAACTCCTTTGAACTTGTGTGTGTGTGTGTGGAAGTAAATTTTTTCTATTAAGATATACTCATGTGATATATATGTTAATGCAATACCTAAAGTAATAAGCTCTGCAATTTTTTATGAGGAAACCCTAGAGTGTCGTCCCCCTTTCTTCGTGTGTGGACATGCCTTCACCATGGTCGAGGATGACCCCAACCCCTCTAAGTTTGATGTATATATTGTAGATATTGTGGGCTCTATGGGTAATCCATTTGCTCGGCCCACTCACTCCGAGTTTGTGAAGAAATTGGATCTGATTCTGGAGATCGCCATACACTGTGTAACAACTTCCAAGAAATCTTTGTCATATACCTCTAACTATGGCCTTCTCCTTGGCAGCTCGATCTTTGGATTGTGAAAAACTGGCAACCCTTGATTCAAGGGTGAATGAGTCATTTTTTTTGTGTTTGGGGCTTCTATATCTTTTATTTTGAGATTAAAGAAGATCAAGATATTATTTTTTGAAGTGAGTTGTATTTTGTTGGGTCGTGAGGGCTCTATATGAATCAGTGGACTCCGGGTTTTGATCCTGAGAGTGATATCTCGATAGTCGCTCTTGTATGGGTTTGCCTATCCCACTTTACCTTTCATTGTTTGGGTGATGAGGTGTTGAAAAGAATCGGACTCCCTCAAAAAATATATAGACAGATCAAATCCAAAACCCTCAATGTTTTTATGTGCACGAATATGTGTCGAAGTAGATCTCTAAAAAGGGCTTCCAAAAGATATAAAACTCACCCTAGATGACTGGTCTCATCTCCAGAGATTGGATTATGAACAACTTCACTTTAAATGTAAATATTTCCATGAATATGGACATTTTTCTTGAAATTTTCCATAGAATAAACCAAATCAGGAGGATGTAGGAGAAACCCAAGAGGAAGGATGGTAGCAGGTCAAGAAAAATCCAACACGAGGAAAGGAGAGGCCCCTAGTCTTTCAAACCCTGGAAAAAACCCTTAGGCATCACAAAAGAAGATAAATAAGGTTGCATCTAATGAAGGAAGGAAGAAAGAGTCTCTGCCTCAAGATAAGGTCATGCCACCCACTGGAAACCTATTCTCCATTTTGGGAGAATCATCTATGGTGCAATAAGTTGAGGCAAGTATGGAATCAAATCCAAATATAGAAAATGGGAAACCATTGGAAGTCTCCTCTCGCGGCTTAGATCGTAACGATGAAGACTTAGAAGAGGAGTAAAACTATCAAGAAGTCATGTAAGAAACATAGTAGCCAGTTCTATGGAACAAGTCCCTCCTAAAGGGTCGTCACTACAAGAAGTTGAGGAAGGATAAATAGTGTAGGATAAAACGAGATGATCAGGGTGAAGAAGAAACAAATATGCTCACGAAGAAACCACAGACAAAGAAAACTCTCAGGGGAGGCAAAATTCCATTGAAAGCTCACAGAGTAACATGGGAAGGAAAGCAGTAAACAAGGGTCAATATCTGCCTACCCCTAGTAGGTGGGTCCATACCACCCCTAGAAAATGAAATTCCTCTCCTAGAATTATAGAGGCTTCGACAAAAATCTAAAGCTCAAAGCCCTTGGAGACCTTATCAAACTTGAGAAGCCCTCTATAATTCTCCTTGAGGAGACAAAAATGGAGGACTCAATGGCACTTATGAATGCGACTAAAATTATGTGAAACAACGAAGGAGTAGTGATAAGCTCCATAGGTTCATCTGGAGGAATACTCACACTATGGGACCCCCAACAATGGTAACTAGATGTATATTCTTGTGCCACCCATTGGATCATTATTGTTCTCAAAGGAAAACAATCTGCAATCAAGTTTTCTATTTTCAATAATTACATGCCAAATAGATATTCAAAAAAGCTAGAATGTTGGAACTCCTTATTTTATATCAAGGAAACTCTATATTTAAGAATAGTCACAGTAGCGGCTGACTTGAACACCCATATATACCTTTCAGAAAAGAGGGGAGGAATTTGTGTCTGTGACCCTATGAGGGAAAAATTTGAAGACATTATGTCGGACTGGGACTTGCAGGATATAAATCCATCCAAAGGTGAATTCACCTAGAGCAACAAGATATTTGGGCCTTTCCACATTATTGCGCACTTAGATCATTTTCTTATTCATATAAATCTCCTTCTTCCCCCTCTTGACATCTCCTCTAGCATCCTTATCTATGCCCTCCCCGACCATAAGTCAATTACCCTTTCCCTCTCTCCACCATAGAACTTAGGCTCTATCCCCTTCCAATTAAACTCCCTCTAGCTTGACTATGCCCCTGTAAACTTCCTTGTGTCGAATTTCTGGTCCACCCCCATTCTTGGCTCCCCAAATTTTATTTGGGAAAGCAAATTAAGAATGGTGAAACAAGCATTGAAAGATTGGGAAAATACCTCATATATTCCTCCCTCTGCGGAGAGATCCTCACGTCTATCTGAACTGGAWGAAATCCAGCAGTAAATGGAAAATCTAGAAGTAACAAAAGAAGTCATTAAAAAGGAAAAAGATTCCTCTCAAAACCTTCATGCAACACTTCAGAAAGAAGAGGAACATTGGAGGTTGAAATCATGTAGCCTTTGGCTTCAAGCTAGAGATTCAAATACCTCATTATTTCAAAATATTTTAGGAAATGAGACACACTTCCATGCTAAACCTAGCAAAAGAGAGCAAGAAAGATTTAATAAAGAAAGTAAATGAAACATCAAACACACAGTACATAGATATTTTACCCTAGAAACCCAAACCGGGAAAGTCAAGATTTCTTGAGCATTCTCCTCTTTTGTTGTCTTATTCATTTAGAATAAAAGGTTACATGTCTAACCATGTTCAACACCTAAGACACAATCGACATCATGCCCTCGTATTTACACAAGAATAGCCATGTAGCCAAATCGACTTACATCTACATGACCAACAACCTCTACGATTAAAGACTCTTTGYGATTAGCCATTCATCATCTAAAGATTCATTAATCAAATTTTACAACATTACAACACACCTTCCTTATAGGATTTATTGTAGGAAAAACCATAAAGAAAAGGTGCCCAAAAATGGTTACAGATCCACGCAGATCATTTACTACAAATCCAACGAATCTAGGGATTCTGTTACAGTCGACTACCAACCTGGATTACCTATTGACTACCAGTCGACCTTCATTCGGTCTTCAGTTGGTTTCCACACGTCCTCATGTCGACCTCTTTGACTTTTTGTTGATATCTTTACCATGTTGAACCACCTCGACCTTTGAATTTACCTGGTCGAACCAACTCGACCTTCTACTTTGACTTTACCCGGTCGACTCACCTCAACCTTCGACTTGATGTCGATCCACCTCAACTTCAATTGTCATTCGATCCACCTTGTCTTTCACTACAAAGAATATAACAACCCAAAATTCTCCCACTTGTTGTCTTCTTTGTTGAAACTAGGAGACCTCTAAACTCTCATTCACATACCCAGGGCAGCAATTCCCATTACCTCTCTGCACCAAGAGAAATTCACAACACTCACAGACTTGGTCAAAGAGTCTGTTATGTTTTCCAATGTGTCTACTTTCTCCAGCAACACCTTGTTGTTTTCCACCATGTCTCTCACAATATGGTATTGTACATCAATGTGCTTAGTCTTAGAATGATAAGCAAGGTTCGTTGCCATAAATATTGTGCTTTGATTGTCGCAACTTATCTTCATAGCTCTCTACTCAACCCGATTCTTGAACAAAACCTTTGCAACCATACTACTTATTTTCTTCCATGAGTGGCTACCATGTATTCAACTTCTATTGTTGACAAGGCTATGACTATATGTCGCTTACTCATCCAATTGATTGCTCCACCAAACATTTTGAACACATATCCATTGGTCAACCTCCATTGATCCAGATCTCTAGCCTAGTCGACATCAACAAAGCCATGTACATTTAATTCACTGTCACCTCCAGGTTTTCCTTGGTATCATATAGCATAATCTTTTGTGCCACAAAAATAACTGAACACTCTCTTGACAGATTTCTAGTGCTCCTTCCCAGGTGCCGACATGTATCTTATCAACACTCCCACTGCATGGGCAATGTCTAGTCAAGTGCATACCATTGCATGCATTAGATTACCAACAATACTTGCATAGGGAACACATGACATGTCCTCTATTTCTTCCTGTGTCTTTGGAAACTATTCAATAGTTAGCCTTGCTCCCATAGGAATTAGCACCTTCACAGGTTTGCAATCCTACATGTTGAAATGTTTCAAAATTGTTTCAATATACTTTGTCTAGTTCAACCAGAGATTTCTAGCTTCTCTATCTCTCTCAATCTGAATTGATAAAATTATTTTCCATGAAATTTGCCACCATTGTCATTTATCAACACCTTAATCTTCTTATCTGTCTAGTTTTCTACAAGAGATTTAAACTCTTTGAATTTCTCGAAAACCTTTGATTTCTTCCTCGGGAAATATATCCATGTCTTCCCAGAAAAATAATCTATGAAGGATAAATAATATAGGGATCCACCAAGTGAAGGCACTGAAATAGTGCCAAACACATCACTATGAGTCAATTCTAGGATCCCATTTTCCCTTGTTGCTCGAGATGGGAACCTCATCCGATTTTGTTTTCCATATATACATTATTCACAAAAGTCGGCTTCTGAATCACATTCAGGAAAGTCTTCAACCATACCTTTTTTATGCATATCTCAAAGTCCTTTTTCTCTAATGTGTCCCATCCTCTTGTGCCATAACATGGTCGGGTTGACTTTATGATGACTTTTCGAGTCAGTTTGAATCAACTCAGCCCGAGTCAAATTGACTTCAAGAACATCGATGTTGTTGCATCCAGTCGAGTCGACACTCCCTAGTAACTTGTATAGGGTTTCAATATGAACTCCTTTCATTAAGACCATCACACCTCTAACCACCTTGCATGAATCCTTATGAAATATAGTGTGCACCCTTGTAGCACTCATCTTGTTCACAAAGATCATGTTTCTTTCCAAACCCTAAATGTGTAGCACTCTTGGAAGGGTTCTATTCCTCCCATTTTGTAGTATTAGTCAAACTCTTCCTCATCCGACAATTTTGGTTGTCGAGTCATCCCCCAATAACATGTTTCCTCCTTCATATTGTTCATATTATAAAAACCATTCTGTAGGTGGTTTCATATGATAGGATGTTCTCGAGTCGATCAACCAAACATATTGATTCTATTGTGTACTCGTCAACACCAGGTATACATCGCCTCCCTTTTCTGGAATCGTCTTTCTCTCAGTCAAGTGCTTCTCGTCAGATCTAGTATTGACTTCCATTGCCTTCAAATTGCAATCCTTTTTGTAATGCCCAACTTCACCTCATTTCCATCATATTCTCGTCAACTGAAGAAGGGATTTAGAACTACCCTTCGACTTAGACTTTCTACCGAAGAAATTTACTTTATCTTTGTCGACCTCTCACCACTAAATCATCTTTGGTCGATCCTTCCATGTTCTTCCTTCTCATTTATTCTGACGGTAGAGATGCAACCATGTATTCTAGTACTATTATGGTTGTGTTACTCCCTATAGCCATGATTAAGTAATCCCAAGAGTTTGGCAAAGAACATAATAGGATAATACATTTCTCCTCCTTGGTGATTTTAATATCCATAGAAGATAATTGGCTTATAATGGTATTAAATGCATTTAAATGCTCATTCACCAAACTTCCCTCACTCATCCTCAACAGATGCAGTTTATTTCCGAGAAACAACTTATTTACCAAGGATTTCGACTGGTACAAGCTCCCCAACTTGTCCCATTATTTCTTGGTCAAGTCTTCACCTGAGACATTAAAAAACAATGAATGTGAAAGACAAAGTCGAATCATACTCCTTTCTCTTCTCTTAAGTTTATCCCATTCTTCTGTCAACATTCCTATCAACATGGTACATAGACAGACCATTGTCTAGTGCTCTCAATCTACAAGGAGATATTCAATTTTAAGCTTCCAAAGCTCAAAATTCTAGCCATTGAATTTTTTGATCTCTATTCTCGAGTTGCTTGCCATTCTTTAGCACAATCTTTAAATATTTCAGACTTATGACTCTTCTTGAACCTAGGGTTCAGCTTAGATCCAAGGTTGTTAAACCAAGCTTTGATACCACATGTTAGAAAATGAGACACACTTCCATGCTAAACCTAGCAGAAGAGAGGAATAAATATTTAATCAAGAAAGTAAATTACACAACAAACACACAGTACACAGAGGTTTTACCCTAGAAACCCAAATCGGGAAAACCAACATTCTTCTCTCTTGTTGTCTTATTCATTTAGAGTAAAAGGTTACATGTCTAACCTTAGTCCACACCTAAGACATAATCAACATCATACCCTCTTATTTACACAAGAACAACCTTGTAGCCAATTTGACTTACAACTAAATGACCAACACCTCTATGATTATAGACTCTTGGCGATTATCCATTCATCATCTAAAGATTCATTAATAATATTTTACAACATTACAAAACGCATTATTTATAGGCTTTACAGTAGACAAAACCATAAAGAAAAGGTGCCCAAAAATGGTTACAAATCCACCCAGATCATTGGCTACAAATCCCGCAAATCTCGAGATTTTGTTACAATCAACTACCAAGTCGGATTACCCATCGACTACGAGTCATCCTTCATTCAATATTCATTTGGTTTCCACACATCCACCTATCAACCTCTTATCAGTTAACC
This sequence comes from Picea sitchensis, assembly GCA_010110895.2. NCBI lineage: Eukaryota > Viridiplantae > Streptophyta > Pinopsida > Pinales > Pinaceae > Picea > Picea sitchensis. Next base: position 44,886 of record SNQJ01S0039832.1, read on the forward strand.
TCTTCGACTTGTTTTCAATGTCTTTACCATGTCAAACCACCTGGACCTTCGACTTCAACTTTACCCAGTCGAACCACCTCGGCCTTCAACTTCAACTTTACCCGGTCGAATCACCTCGACCTTCGACTTGTTGTTGATCCACCTTGACTTTGACTATCAATCGATCCACCTCGAATTTCATTGCAAAGAATATAACAACCCAACACAAGCAATCCCTTCAAAGAAATAAAAAAAAAACACTTTCACCAAAATTCAGTCTGAGTTTGGGAAAACACTAGAAATATGTGAACAAATAAAGGAGGTTGCATCACAACATTATGAGAAATGTACACCCAACCTTTTATAGAGGTAAAATAATATTGTGAACAAACTTTTTTCAAGCACATTCCTTGTTGTATATCAACAGAGGACAATAATTCTCTTACAAAAAAAATTGGGGAGGAATAAATAGCTCAAGATCTTCGGGGATTAGATTGGGATAAAGCTTCGGGCCCTGATGGTTTCTCTACTCGTTTTTTCAATCATTTTTGGGACACTATCAAATATGATCTAAATATGATGCTTAACTACACTTTGAAAAAAAATAAAGTGGGAGGAGCCACTAATTCCACTTTCTTATCCCTTATCCCTAAAGAAAGCAACCCCTCCAAGAGTCAGACCCATCTCCCTTTGCAACACATCTTACAAAATCTTGACTAAAATTATGGCCAATAGAATCAATCCTCTTCTTCAGAAGTTAGTGTCAAAAAATCAAGGGGGATTTATGGAGAACAAACAAATCACAAATAATATAATCTTGGTAAAAGAAACTATCCATACAAGCAGGGCCAACAAAGAGAATGGCATGGTGATAAAATTGGATATGGAAAATGCCTTTGATTGTGTCAAGCACTCCTTCTTGTTCTCTATTCTAAGAAAATATAGATTCTTAGAGGCGTTTATAGACTGGATTCGAGCTTGTATTGGCTCCCCTTGGATTGCTCCAATGTTAAATAGCAATCCCACCAAGTTTTTTAAATCCAACAAAGGTCTTTGGCAAGGTTTTCCTCTTTCACCCTCCCTATAAATCATAATGGTTGATTATCTCAATAGGAATCTTGAAGTTGAACCCAAACTGGGGCGTATTCCATGCATCAAAATATCTCATGAAGTAAAGGACATCAACCACTCAATTCATTGATGATACCCTCCTTTTAGGCGTGGCCTCAATAATCATTGCCAAAATATTTAAAAGGATTTTGGATGACTTTTTAACAACTTCAGGAGGAAAAATCAATAGTAGCAAGAGAAAAATATTTGGTTGGAACATTATTGGAGATTTGCAAGCTTCCATCTCTAGAATATTTGGGTTTTCACTGGTTAGCAATTGGACCTTTTTCAAATATGTGGGCATGCTAGTTTTCTTAAATCCTCCAACTCTTAGGTTTGGCAAGAGATCCTCATCAAGCTATCAGCTCAAATCTAGAGTTGGGGAGAATGGTGGTTAAACCCAACAGGTAAAATTGTCCTCCTTAAATCAGTCCTTTAAGCTCTAACTATCTTTCAATGTGCAAGCCTCCCAACACCCAAAGGTATTCTAGACAAAATATCCAAAATTTTAAGAAGCTTTCTTTGGGAAGGAGGGAAATCAAACAAAAATAAGTTTCATCTAATCAATTGGAATAGTTTGCCAGCCCATTGAGAAAGGGGGGCTAGCAATCAGGAATCCATCCCTTGTGAATGAAATTTTAGGAGCTAAGTTGGTTTGGCACATGGTTTTTGGATCAGTGGACTGGTGGAAAGAAGTTCCCATCTCAAAATATCTAGCGTCCCCTCAGTTTCGTTGTCTTTATGCTCCTCTCCCTCAATCAAAAGGCTCTCCAATTTGTAAACTCTTCAAATTTGTTGCTCTGGTAATCCAATCTTGGCTTTCCTGGGCTCTGGGGAATGGTGAATCCATTAATCTATGGACTGATAGCATAATGGGAAGAGCATCCCTGGGACAAATAGTGGAATTGGAACCTCTTCAACCATGGTGTCTCAATTCTATCCTTGTCAAGCTAGCTGATTTTTCTCTATGGGCAAAAAAATGGGCGATGGACTAGATGGAAAAATATATCCCCCCCAGAAAATCTTGCTCCCTTGGTTCATAAACTGTATAATATTCTTGTGGGATGTCCTCTAATAGAATCTCATATGAAAGGAATGCATTGTTGGGGTAGTTTTGCTTACTTATTAAAGCAAGGATATCAACAGCTGGTGGTGGAAATTCCAGGACCTCCTAGCTCCAAACTTTGGTTATTCATTTGGAAGGATCCATCCCTCCTGAAAATTAATGCCTTTTGTTGGGTTCTATCCCATGGTAATATTATTACTGTTGAGAATTTTCATAAGCATGGAATAGCTTGTCCCTCTTGGTGTGCATTATGCAAATTAGTAGTTGAATCCTCACAACACCTCTTTTTTGAATGCCCCTATTCAAAATTTGTTTAGGAATATGTATATGCACCAATCCTCCCTCAGTATGATCCCCCATCAACTTGGCATGATATGTTCATTAGTTGTAAATGTAGGTATGATGGGAGCTTAAAAAAAACCTCTCTTTGCAAACTTGTGGAAAATGGTTCCTAAATTTATCTGTTGGGAGCTTTGGTTAGCGAGAAACAAAGAAATATTTCATAACAAACATCTACTTCCAACCAGGACTCTCTCAATGGCTTGCAATTTAATTTCATAAATTTTTTTATAGGATCAAAAGACTCAAACTCCATCTATGTGCTTGAAAAAGTGTAACAAGAATGGGTTAAAAGTATTCTTAGTGCTCGTTTCTTCCATCCCCCCTCCCTTCTACCTCCTAAGACCCACAATTTATTTTGGCACCTTAGATTCTCTAATTAGGAATCCAATCAATGGAGGCAACAATAAGCATCAATAATATTATTTTTTTATGGGGCATCAGAAGGAAATCCAAGAGCGGTAGGTGCGGGGGGAGTCATCTATGACTATGATGGAAATCATATCTATGAGTACTCTTGGGGGCTCGACACAAATACCAACAATTAGACAGAGGTTATGGAAGTCTACATGGGTTTGTATCTCATCCCAGCTAACAATATGGCTCGAGTTATTATCCTTGGCGATTCTGATCTAATTATGAAGGGGTTAAGGAAATTGAGTAAAAATGCTCTACCAAGTCTTATGCAGATTTACCAACGCATTAGGAACATGGAAAACCAATTCAAGTCTATGAGTTATTTTCACATTCTAAGTAGGAAAAATAGGAAGGAAGATACATTGGCTAAAGTAGCGAAGAAAATAACACAAGGAAAAATTTGTGTTAATAAGGAGTATTCTCAAACTTATCTCTCTTAGGTTGATTATGCAATCTATTAAAAATGGTTGGCTCTCCTCAGAGCGATGTCAATTCAAGGCATTAATTTTTGAATCAATGGATATGCAAGGGGATGTGACACCACCATCCATCCATAGTAGGACTTATCATGTCATCAATACTCTCAATACGCTCAACTACCACCTCTTACTGGCGATGTGAGGCCCTTTGTTAACACACCATATTCTATATCTTCCTCGCATGCAAGTATTCACCCCAACATTATGTGAAATGATTGTCTCATGTGGGATTTTCCCATCTATTTTCTTATCACATCGTAGCTCCACTGTGTATTCTTTCATGGCTACAATCAAGTTAGGTCATAGAAGGATGGATCCACATTGTATCTTTGGTGGCCATCTCCTTAGTCAAATCATCATGGATCCACAGTGTATTTATTGGTGGTCGTGATTTGAGTCACTTGTATTCTGAGCATAGGTATGCCTACCTCAAGGATGGAACACATATTAACATTATTTGATGGTTGTCTGCATCTTCTACCAAGTTCTCCAACTCCATATCCTTGCTTCGAAAAATATACAAAGTGTTTCAGCCATCAACATTCCTCTTTTGACTTCACACTTTGGGGGGCAATCTGTTACACATCAAAATTCCTCACTTCGACAGTGTAGTAAGTATCGCACTTTCATTGTCACAAGTTTCATAAGTGTTGCAATTATCACACTTTTATTTTCGCAAGTTTCGTAAGTGTTGCATTTACTTTTCCTAAGTGTTGCATCTCGAACGACACCATAAAAACACTTGCTAAAACCCCTAAAACATGTTATAAGAAGAAGCCCCATTATATGACAATTAGAACAAGTATTTTACCTAGGGAATTACTCATCTTGGTGACATTTTGGAAGATCGGCATTGCCTGCTCATACATAGGGAGCGCTAGCGCTCCTTTTCCATCTTAAGGGGGTGCTACAGTGCTCTGTTGTCCACTTTAAGGGAGCATTGAGTTGTTTGAGGAAATATTGGAGGAAATCCCATTTTCCTCTAAAGAAATATATGGATGGATTGGGTTAGTTTGGCTTGAATCTAACTCCATGGATGCATCTAAGGAAAATATCACAACTAATGGAGCCATATCCTCAACTGATTCCAAATATGCTTAAGGTGGTTGGGCCTCTCAAAGCCTATAAATGGAGGCATTTCAATGGTGAAAAGGAGGATAAATCAGCAAAGCATTTTTATTTTGATTGTGGATCTTTTGAGCAAGGGTTGGATGAAGAGGACTTGGAGAGGCTGATACAACATCATCTGAAGACAATAATTTTCCCTTTTAAGTTCTCATTAATATAATTGGCCTATTTCCTTCAAGTATGTGTTCACATGTGCTTGTCTATGGTTGTCTTAATCTACATATATAAATTGATTTTGTCTAATCTATTAGAGTAGCAGATAGTCATTTGTTTATCGTTGTCCATTGCAGGTACTAATTGGAGCTCGCGGATTGGAGCAACTTGGACAAACATCATAAATGAGGTACGTCATACTTCTTCCTTCTCTCTTTTTCGATGGATAAAATGAATCTATAGGAATGGTAGTGTCCAAATGTAATTTTCTGTCTTGGTAGAGGGGTCTGTAATCCAAGAGAAATTTCACTCGTCCGCAGGAGAATATTTTTGTAACACCATTGTAGCAGGATCATCTCTTTTTAATGGGAGCATCATATCAGTTTATGGTTACTTTTACTATTCCAAAGACATTCTCATCAGCCTCAATTGCATCATTTTATGAAGGTGGGTACAAGGATTTAAGAAACAGGAAGCAACATCAGTCTCTCGGGTTCATAATTCTACTCAGGTTCACTATAGCTTGTTGTAGCCTCCTCTCAAAAATATGGCATCGCAATAGATCCCTAAGCAAATGTAGATAGTGTAAACCAATTCTCATTCAAGATCAAATGCAAAACCAGTAGTCAGATATGGAGTCTCTGCGTGTCTCCAATGCTAATCTCATTCGTCAGTTGCAGGACCAAGAAATCAAGTGAGTCAAGGAATTATCCATTGTTCTTAGAACGATGAACAATCATACATCCCAGATTCAGACTCTTCTTCGACATGCTCAACGCCATCCTCTAGGGGTCTCAGTTCAACAGAATTCAATGACATTTGTGGGGTCATTCGCCTCTTGTGAAGTTCAACAACCAATTATGCAACAGCATGTGTGGAACACCTAGGCACCCACTTCAGGCGAGGTGGACACAAATTTGAAACTCTCCTAAATTAGACCAATGCAGTGTAAAGTTACATTTTTTTTATCCTCCTTTGTTTCCATCTATACTTGGCATGATTGCACTAGTTTTTTATGTACTTGGACAAACTTAAGATTCATTTATATAGATGTAATATTGCAACTCTGACTCAGGCCTATGACCATTTTGAAATTTTGTACTATTTGGTTATTTTTGTGTATGCACAACCCAACTTTTAATAAGATTCCTACTCGTTTCTGTCAAAAAAAAAGATAGACTCGTGTGATATATATATATATAGAGAGAGAGAGAGAGAGAGAGAGAGAGAGATAATTTATTTAATTTTAATAGTTATAGAAGAACATTTCATCTTTATGTTAAGAAGTGGGGATGACATAAAGATGTTAAACCTCAACTAAACCATTGGGAAATACAAGATGAAGTCATCATGTCGAATATTGATAATATTACAAATATGATCACTTCTAAATTTAAGGAGAATATGTGGTGTGATAAGGAATTAGAGGTTAAAAGGAAATTAAGATACTACAAGGAGGTTGTCAACCCTAATTTAGAAGATCAAAATTACTTCTCAGTTTTGACAAGTGCAAAGAAGAAAATCAACATTGCTAAAATAAGAAAAAACTCTCACGAGATACATAGTGAAACTGGGAGTTGGACAATTCCCAAAGCACCATGGGGTGAAACAATTTACCATCTTTGTGACACTAAGAGGGTTGAAGATGAAAAATACTTCCTCTTAGATTGCCCTATCTGTACCCAAATTAGATCCCAATTTAAAAATATTTTCCACAATACATACTTTCCTAACCTCCTAGGCCATCAAAACCATGGTGATTTTGGAATGCTTCTCTCAATAATTTTTTAGCATATAAATACAATTTTAAAGAAATCGAAGTAATCTCTTACCTTCTTAAGGTAATATAGACCAATTAGTATCAGTGGGTGTTAATCATCATCATCATATTAATTTTAATATTTATGGATGGACATTTTCTCTTATGTTAAGATAGACTTCACATATAATTAAGATTGATGTATATTGGATTCCTCATATGAAATTGAATATTTATTATGACTTTGTTATTTTAACTTTTTTAAAATAATGTAAATTTTAATTTTTTTATTTTAAAAAATATTATATATACTTAGTATGAGCTCAAAATGTCACTTGTGAGAATTAAACCTACACAAGGAGGATAACAAACATTCCTCCCAATCA
>SNQJ01S0039833.1:5439-18031 GCA_010110895.2 Picea sitchensis
GATAAATTACTCCTTGTCTGCCCTTTACCGTATTTGCACCAAGAGGTGACAATGCATCCACATTATAGTTGAATTCTTCGCTCATTTGTGGTTTTGGAATCACTTCATGGTTTCTGTATGCAATGGAACATATATGTGTAACAGAACATGAATAGCACAGAAAGAATGCCATTTTCTAAACAAAAGTCTTCAGGAGAGTAAACAATGTCTTCAAGAACCAACAAGAAAATGTTATAAATCTGGAGCCCAACAATGATGAGGAAAATTCTCTTGAAGCCAAAGAAAGAGATAGAAAATCCAGTCCAGAGGAACAATTTATTTAGGACTAATTGCAAGACCAAGGATAGAATATGCAAGGTAATAGGTGATAGTGGAAGCATAAATAATATAGTATCCACAGAGATGGTGGAGAAGCTGGAATTGGAAACAGTTGCACATCCGATCCCATATAAAGTTTCCTGGTCACAAAAAGGGCACCATGTAACTGTCACTAAACAATGTTTAGTTGAATTTAAGATAGGGGGATATAAGGAAGAAATTTTATGTGATGTTATTCCCATGGATGTATGTCATCTTTTGTTAGGGATACCGTGGCAATATGACATAAATGTTGTTCATGATGGGAGAAAGAACACATACATCCTAGAGAAGAATGGTAGAACACATATGTTGCTTCCAATTGAAGACAAGAAGGTGAAAGCAGAGGCGAGCAATACTATACTTCTCATGAGTGGGAAGGAACTTCTTGATGAAGTCAAGAAAGATGAAGAAATGAAGTTTGTTGTGGTTAGAAAACCTAGAGTCATCTTGACCAATACTTTGATGGATGACCTACCTGAGGGAATTTAGGAATTGCTGGAGAGTTTTGCTAATATAGTGGTGGAAAAATTACCTTGATCATTGCTACCCATCAGGATCATAAGTCATCACATTGAACTTATACCTAGAGCGAGTTTACCAAAAAAAGTAGCGTACACATTGATGACGCAAGAGAATGAAGAGGTTAAGAAGCAAGTCCAGGATTTGATGGACAAAGGGTTGGTTAGAGAAAGCTTGAGTCCATGTGTTGTACCAACAGTGTTAAGTCCAAAGAAAGATGGTAGATGGAGGATGTGTACAGACTTGAGGGCTATAAACAAAATCACCATCAGATATAGATTTCCTTTACCCAGGATGGATGACTTGATGGATTTCTTGAGTGGAGCAAAGTTTTTTTCAAAAATTGATTTGAAGAGTGGATATCATCATATTCGGATGAGGGAATGTGATGAATGGAAGACAACATTCAAGATGAATGAAGTACCGTATGAATGGCTTGTCATGTTGTTTGTCTTGACGAATGCGCCTAGTACTTTTATAAGATTAATGAATGAAGTCTTGAAAGATTTCATTGGAAAGTTTGTAATCGTGTATCTTGATGTTATATTGATATTTAGTAAGAATGAAGGGGAACATCTGAAGTATTTAACTGTAGTAATGAGGAGGTTACAACAAGAGAAATTGTTGATAAATCTGAAAAAGTCGTCTTTCATGAAGACATAAATCATTTACTTAGGTTTTGTGATCTCTGCGAATGAGTTAAAGATGGATCCGGAGAAGGTAAGAGAAATCAAAGATTGGTCATCTCCAAGGAGTATCTTTGAAGTCAAAATCTTCCATGGATTGGCTAGTTTTTACAAGAAGTTCATCAGGAATTTTAGTGGAATTTGTGCATCAATGATGAACATAGTCAATAAAAGACACAAATCTTTTCATTGGATAGAAGAAGTGGAGAAAATTTTCAAGTTCCTGAAAGATAAGATAACTGAACAACCAGTTCTGGTTCTACCAGATTTCAGCAAAACATTTCAAGTGAGATGTGACGTAAGTGGATTTGTGATTGGAGCAGTCTTGAGTCAAGACAATAGACCAGTTGCATACTTCAATGAGAAGCTAAGTGAGACCAAGATGAAATATTCCACGTATGATAAAGAGTTTTATGTAGTCATACAAGTGTTGAAGAAGTGGAGACACTACTTGGTTCTGAAAGAGTTTGTCTTGTATAGAGACAACCATGCTTTACAATTCATAACTTGATAGGAGAAATTGAACCAGAAACATGCAAAATGGGTTGAATTTATGCAGAACTTTACTTTTGTTACAAAGCACATTTATGGAACTGCTAACAAGGTTGTTGATGCATTGAGCAGGAAATGTTTGATTCTGCAGGAGTTTCGAGTGAAAACCTTAGGTTTTGACAATCTCAAGGAGATGTATAGAGATGATGCAAATTTCAAAGATGCTTATGAAGCATGTGAGATTCATGTTCTAAGAGACAGAAGCCAATGGATTGAATATTTAATTCAAGATGGATTATTATTCAAGGGTAATCAGTCGTGCATCCTAAAGAGTTCTATGAGAGAAAACCTTTTGAAGGAAAAACATAGTGGGGTATTGGCTAGACATTTTGGCCATGATAAGACCTTCATGAAACTAAATGGCTCATATTATTGGCAAGGAATGAGGATGGATGTCAATAAATTCATGAAAAGGTGCAAGATTTGCCAGCATGCAAAGGGGAAAAGACAAAATACAGGGTTGTATCAACCATTGACAATACGAGAGATGTCGTGGGACGCGATAAGCATGGATTTTTTGTTGGGACTGCCGAGGATACAGAGGAGTTGTGATTCCATATTTGTGGTAGTCGATAGATTTTCTAAAATGGCACATTTCATACCATGCCAGAAAACCAGTGATGCAACTCATATAGCAAATTTGTTTTTCAAAGAAGTTGTTAGACTTCACAACTTACCCAAGAGTATTGTTTCTGATCGAGATACCAAATTTGTTGGTCATTTCTGGAGGACCCTATGGAAGAAGTTGGGGACAAATTTATCTTTTAGCTCAGCGTATCATCCTTAGACGGATGGACAAACTGAGGTAGTAAATCAGAGTTTAGGGAATTTATTGAGGAGTTTAGTAGTTGAATACCACAACCAGTGGGATCAGGTTCTGCCATAGGCGGAATTTTCTTATAACGACTCACCCAACATGAGTACAGGATAGAGCCCATTTCAGATAATATATGGAATGCAACCAAAAGGAGTCTCTGAGTTGAAAGAATTATAGCATAATGAATTCCGGAGTGCTAGCATGAAATATTTTGCAGCAAGAATGCAAGAGCTCCACAGTAAAATCAAAGAGTGGTTGCAAAACTCTAGCCAAGAATATAAGCGCAGAGTAGATCAACACATAAGAGAGCTTCAATTTGAAGTAGGTGATTTGGTTCTAGCGCATCTAAGAAAATAAAGATTCCCAAGGGGAACATATAATAAGTTGAAGATGAAGAAAATTGGGCCATGTAAAATCTTGAGGAAGTTTGAGGCAAATGCTTATGAGATAGAATTTCCAAATGATGTGGGCATCTCACCCATATTCAATGTAGCATATATGTATCCTTACATAGTATATGGAGCACAGAGATCATAGGATCAGAAGGAAGTTCAATGGCTCAAACAACTGCCTGTAGCTAAAAAGTTGCAGATGGAAAAGATCATTGATCAGAGAGTTGGTAAAAAGACCTAGAGAAAAACATATTTTGAATACCTAGTGAAATGGAAGGGACACCCGATTGAAAATGCCAGTTGGGAAAGTGAAGCAGAAATCCAGAAACATGGACAGACGATGCAGGATCCCATGGACAAGAGTCCATGAATTTTTCAGCCAGGGGAGTATGATGCAGGAGCATCGTAAGCATGCACGAGTGGCAGACAACCAGATAGGCCAGCGTACATTTTGAAATGTTTGAAATTCAAATAGGGACACATTTATGCAATATCTGAAAAGATACATATGTATTTATGTTTTTGGGAGATTGTAATACAGATCAAGAGTATTTCTCTCATATGTCGGATAATGAGGCATTTATTGTAATGAATGTTTAGTAGATAGCTTTTAATTCTAATAATATAGCTTAGATAAGAGAGAGGGAAAAACTCAAGAAGACCCTCTCATTTTGGAAAAATAGAGAATATTGTAAAAACTTGCGGTAGAAGAATAGGAGAGCAAAGAGGAGTAGAAAATTAGAAGTTGTATGAAGAATAGTTGTTGCTATTGAGCCATGTACAGAAGCACTGGATTAATATAAGAATGATTTGATCCAAATTTTATGGTGTGTCATGGTTTTTGTATTTATCTTTTGAATGGTATGTTATAGTTTTCTTATATTCTCTATTATGCATTTGTTTCAATGCTATAGGTATGCTCGTGATTTCATGGTGAATATATGAAGTCTGTGAGAGGAGAGGTATAAGTTTCAATTGTTTCTCTTCCTGAGAAGTCCTACAAGGAGTGTGTTGATTTTGAGTTTTATATCAGAAAAGATTAGGAGGGATAGCGTTAAATTATACCAGCAGAAGTGCGAGTGTGTCATAGAGCCGTGCAAGGAGTGCGCAGGCTAAGGAGAGTGCTATATTTCTTCAACCCAATGGAGTGGTTGAAGAAACTTTGTTGTTAGGAGTGCACAGAGTAGGAATTGTTGGATAACCATAGGTTATTGTGAAGACATGCAAGGTGTGTGCGTAGGATTCTTAGAATCCAAAAGTTTTCAAGAGGAACAAGCTCAAGAAGGATAGCATTGTTTAAAAACTTCAAAGGGAGGAAGAAAGTTGCAGTCGCCCAGCGAAATCAATTTCAGAGAGTCGGTGCCGAGTTACTTGGTTGAGACTCATTGAGATTTGAACGAATGGTGGAAAGATTCAATGGGAAAGTGTTGATTTTCCGTGAGTCGTCGGATCGAACAGAGCTGTGAGGAGTATAAAGGTTGAGGTTCATTCAGCATTTAAAGCTCATAAGAGATAGGATCTGTCGATTTAGTGTGGGTATGGTTTAGAGATTTGGTCACTAGGGAAAATGAGTGATTACTTTCCACACCTCGAAGTGCAAATTGCCAATTCGCAGGGAGAGATTTGGACCGTCAAATCTTGGCGTGTCGAGAGCCGTTGATCTAGGTTAGATAAATTTTGGGGATCCGACCATCGGGGAAGTAGAGGTGAAGACTTCCCCAAATTTGTGAAAAGGCAAATCGTCGACTTGATCAGGGTCGCTGAAGTGTGGAGGGGTTGGACCATAGATCTCGATCATCGGATCTTCAGGGTTTGGGAACTCGAAAGGGAAGGAGGAGTTGTTCATTGATTCCCCAAATAGAGAAATCCCAAATTAGTTGGCAGCTGGGACCCTGTTCCTAGAGGGAGGTCATGTCAAGTGGATAGGAGAGAGGGTCAGTGCTTGCAAGGCCCTTAGTCAGGTTTCATGGATTCAAAGATTGGGGTGTGGAGTTGTATCATGCCCACATTCCCAAAACCATGAAGTGCGAAGTAACGTTGAGTTAGCATGTGGTCGTAGCGTCGTGGTCGCGTGGGAAGAGAGCTCGCGCCTAGTGCTAGTTTACGCAGGTGGAATTTGGTTTAAGGACCTATGGTTTGGTCGATTGGAGGTTCCAGTAGTGGACTGAAAGAGCCATTTGTGCTCAGTGATATAAGATATCCTAGACGGGGAGTTCAGCAGGACCGATTGAGGTAGGGGGTCTGCATCACAGACATTGAATCTTTGTGGCAATAATTTTACAGTAGTAATTCCACCTGAACTTGAGAAGCTTAAAGCACTGAGATTAGTTAACCTCAACTTTAATTATAGGCTTGAAGGATCTATTCCGAAATCATTTCCTAATTGCACAGGCCTTCGATGGATCGACCTTTCATCTACTTATTGACTGGAACCATGCCATCAAAGTTTGGTCATCTCATCAAGTTGGAACATCTCAACTTGTGAGGAAATTATCTGAGTGGAAGTATTCCAACTTCATTGTCTAATTACACGGGCCTTCACTTAACTACATGTTGAATGGGACCATGCCATTAGAGTTTGGTCATCTAGTCAAGTTGGAGCATCTTGACTTTGGATTTAATAAAATGAGTGGAAGTATTCCAACTTTTCTGACATCTTCGAGCATCTCAACTTTGGATTTATCCAACAATAAATATAGTGGAGGAATACCCTCTCATCTTCAGAGACTTTGTGGATTTACAATCAAAACATCTTCAAATTTTAATGATGAGATTGAACTACCAATTTCAGTACCATTTTCCATTATCATTAAAAGAATTGAATATACCTGCATCACTCACTGACATATCTACTTTGGAACAGTTGGACTTGGCCAAAAATAATTTGACTAGAGAGATTCCTCAAGAGCTCTCTAAATTGTCAATGTTGGCGGTTTTTTATGTTTCATTTAATAACTTATGTGGCCGAATCCCAACATGGACACAATTTTCTACTTTCAGTGTAGCATCATTTCAAAAGAATAAGTGCTTACATTGGTGTCCTTTAAATCCGTGCAATGAAAAGAAAACACCAATGGGAGAAGGAAATAGTGGTATGAGTAATAATATCAAGGTGAGATGGCTAAGTCATTTGGATGAAAAAATGTCATTATTAACATTAGGTATGGGAATTGGGATTGGATTTGGGGGAGTGGTTGCTATGTTCATAATGTGGGAAAGAGCTAGGCATTGGGTGTTGGGTTTACCCTACCATGGATCGCAAAATTTCTATGCAAAATATTAATTTCCTACATAAGAATAATGTAAATATGTTTTATTTTGTATTTGGTTATTTCAAAATAATGGTAAATAAAATAATTTATAGCATGTGTAAAATAATGAGAGAGATCATGTTTTTCTTGTGTGAACTAGTTGGGGGAATTAGTAACTAGGTAGAATCGCACTTGCTCAGGGCCGAATCCTCCGGACTACCACTATAACCCTCAATTTTTTCATGCAAAGTTCACCATCATGCATTTGAGGTTATCTAAAATTCTAATAAAAGTGGGGTGGTTGGTTGACATTAACACCATGAGTCCCATAAGTCCCATAAAAAGGAACACGATAATGATGGAAAAAAAATGTAAATATAACCATTAAAATCATAATAACATTTCATTATTTTTCTAAATAAAAATCCAAAAAATATAAATATAAAATTAATAAATTAAAATTTATAATAATATTTCATTTTTCATATAAATGAAGAATATATCTTAAAATAAGAATCAATATCATTGTAATATAATATTTAGTCATTATTACTTTAGAAGTTATTATTTGCTAAATTTGATTAGTTATCTATAAAGATGCAAATAATGGATTCAATTTTAAAATTTATATAATAACTTTTGACCATGTGTTATGTTATTTAAATTTATTTATATTTAATTTTAAAATATATTTAATAAATTTTGAAAAAATTATGGTTTATGGATTAATTTTAAAATTTATTTAGTTTATATTTAAAAGTTATTCATTAACTTTGCACCAAAGTTATATTTTTTAATTTAATTGTAAAATTCATATATGTTTAGATTTAATTTTAAAACATATTTAATAAATTTTGAGGAAATTATGATTTATGGATTCAATTTTAAAATTCATCTATTTTATATTTGAAAGTTATCCATTAACTTTCGACCAAAATTATATTTTTTAATTTAATTGTAAAATTTATTTACTTTTTATATTTATAATTTAGTGAATTATAACTCATGTTTTCAATTAAGATTGAAATTATAAAAGTTAATTTGTTTATTTTCGATTAATTAATCATACAAGATAGAAATTACAAAAGTTAATTTGTTTACTTTCGATTAATTAATGATACAAAATTATAAAAGTTAATTTATTTTGGATTATAAAGGGTATAAGTTCATATTTTTAATACAATTTTTTTTAACATTAATTCTACAAGTTTTTATGTAAATTGTGTATAGATATTTATTTATTTATTCAAATTAGATGAAATATTATTTTATTGTATTCAAATAAGTGAAATGGATTTCACAATTTTTTTTTTTTAAATAAAAATAGATCGTTGTATTATATCATCATGAGTGTACACCTGTGCATCGTTTGGCAATCACCTGTTCCGCCACAGAAGGGAAACCAGAACAGGTGGCTCTAAGCGGTGATATGCCTAAAATGACAGATGTTTTGTTTTACAAAATTTACAAAAATTGAGCAAAAACTGAGAGTTTCAACTGGGACTTTGATCTCATTAGCTAGCCTAAGGCAGACTGCATTTAGAGTCGCCATTACTAAGATGCTAATACAACTATTAAAAAGAGTAAACAGATAATCACTATTCATTCTAAAAATTGAAATTGACAAGAACTAGAGTCAAGGGTGGGCCGCTTCAAGCCTTTGGGGAACTTGGATGTTCCTGGGTTGTGTAGACTGGTACAAACTTATGCTTGCAGGTGGGGCATTGTGCTTACTGTGGGGCGTCTGAGAAGGCCTCGAACAAGAGATCCAGTCACTGGTGGATTGTTCCTTGGCCATGCGCTTGCTCGTCCTGCCATTGTCGGATGTCAAAGAGAAGCTCCAAGTGTTATGTTGCCAGATGATAGATAATTGAGTTCTCCTCATCGCCTATCAATTGCCAACTTGGGGGGATTTCCTCCTCCACTATGTAGCCTCCTTCCCACGAGTGAGGTTGAAAGTCTTGGGAGGTGGAGGGCCTTGGGCCTTCCATTGTCACTAAGCTCGGGCCTGGTTGAGGAGCTGAAGTTGGCTTAGCGTCGCTCAGCTTTGAGCCAGGATGTTGAATTGAGGGTGGAGCCCCCTCTTTGACTACCTTGTGGGTGTCCTATGCGGGTTGGGGTGGCAGAGGAGAGTGCTCAGTGGGGGGTGAGGTTTCCAATTTGGGGATGCGAAGGGGAGTCTGAGCTTAGGTCTGGGGTGGAGGAGAATGCTCAGTGAGGGACGGGGTCTCCATCTTGGGGATACGAAGGGGAGACCGAGCTTGAGTCTGGGGCGAGGGAGGCAGGTTCTCCTCTTTTGGCATCCGCAGAGTGGACTGTGTGCTGCTTGAAGGACTATGGGAGCGACTAAAATGGGCGATCAAGGCTCGCTGAGAGGCCGTGAGCCAGTTTTCTCGGGTGTAGGCATTCTTATTCCTGGAGGAACGTCTAGGCTTACCACAGTCCCGTGGCATGATGAGAACCAGGGAAGGAGGGAAATTGTGGTGGAGAGAGACACAAAGGACGCGCAGGAGGCAAGAAAAGAGGTCAGGAGGGCCAAGAAGCACTACCCAGAGGAGGAAGCTTGAAAATGATAAGTGAAAGTGGGCGCCTTGGCTAGGAGGGTCGGTTATAACTCCGTTGGGAGCCATGGAAGCCATTGAAGGCTGACGGTACTGGTTCAGTCTCCTAGTACCAGTGACTTGGCTGGAACGCTCATCCGTGGGCTCCTCCAAGCACACTAAATTAATTTACCTTATGGTGAACACCATGGAGAATTAATAGCATCGTGGGTGGCAGCTTGGGGTATTAATTCCCTCTGCCAGCAGTACCTGCCACCTATCTCCCTGCTTTTGCCAGATGTCACCCCATCCGGGTGAATGGATTTCACAAATTAATGTAAGAGGATGTATGAAATTTAATATGAGTGTTATCACTGAAATTTCGTCCGCACAGGGCGACAAGAACTCCGCATCGTCAACACAGAAAAACAGTCATTCATGGCACAAGGTTAATTCCACAGCACAGCAAAAGGGTCAAAACTATACAAAATGGCCAAAAATTACAAGGCGCTTTGCACCCACTGGGTGCGCGCGCGCGCGTAACATATTCGTACAGGGAGCGCATATGCGCGGCTGTGGGGTGAAAAACCCGCGCGCCTACCAAACGACGCATTTATGGAACTGGTCGGCCTCCCAACCACTAATGGATCGTCTCCCAAGTCGATTTGACACCAAATCAGAGCTCAATCCGCGTGGGGGGGCTGGTCAAAGACCTAATTGTGCCTTAAAGAGCCCCTCTTCACATTCAAAAGAGGCTGCATAATAACTCAATGTTTGGTTATAAAAAGCCATGAATGACCACCATTTCTTCAAGGAATTCTTTGTATTGTTATGCTGTTGAGATTGCTAGAGGCTCATTCTTTGGCAATAGACATAATCAACACCATTTCATAGGCTTTCCATCTCACTGAGTGGATAAAGAAACAGGACTTCACTGCCATATTTTCATCTTTCATTGTAAGGAGAGAAATGGGTTGAGGGCCTGAGAGCCTTCCATTGGAGAGGGATGGACCCAAGTCCTCTTTCTCCATTGTATCTTTTGGATTTCATCAATCAGACCGGCTTATATATTGGTGATATTGGTCCATTTTCATTTGTTTTATTTTTGTTCCTATGCTCATAGTTTCATTTAGTTTTGTTTTAATTCTTGTTAATAGCTCTACTACTTTCTTTCTAACCTTTTACCACACAACTGTCATGACTAGCAGAACCCAACTAAGCATGTAAGCACCCTTTATTTACTCACAAGGTGACGAATAGAGTGCAAACAATGAGTAAGATGTGTAATTCATATATAAGTCAACCCAATATAATATTTAAAATAATTAAAAACAAAATTACGAAATCCATGCTTAACGGCCGGTAAGGCACATCTTATTGACTTATTCTTTTAGGACACTTACATGCAAGTGATCCAGATAACTTATATTAATGGTTATTTGTTTGATTATGGATTTTTATTTCATCAATCAGACCAGCCTATATATTGGTGATATTGGTCCATTTTCATTTGTTTTTATTTTTGTTCCTATGCTCATAGTTTCATTTAGTTTTTGTTTAATTCTTGTTAATAGCTTTGTTGTTTTCTTTCTAACCTTTTACCACACAGCTGTCATGACTAGCAGAGCCCAACTAGGCATGTAAGTACTCTCATTTTGCTCATCAAACGACGAATAGAGTGCAAACAATGAGTAAGATGTGTAATTCATATATAAGTCAACCCAATATAATATTTAAAAATAATTAAAAACAATTACAATCCATGTAACAGCCCGTGAGCACATCTTATTGACTTATTCTTTTAGGACACTTACATGCAAGTGATCCGCTTATATTACATGGTTATTTGTTTCGATTATGGATTTTTATGATGATGTTGATGGTTGTGATTTATTTTCAATTGATATCTATGTATTGACAGATGCTATTGACGATTTTACATGAGTGTGCATGACACATGCTAGTTTGTGGATGTCGATGGCATCAATGGACCTCCTTGGGCTCTGGATTGAGTCAGGGAGTGGATTGTGTTTTGTCTGAGTATTTCATTTTATGCATATGTGTCATATGATTGATTTAGTATGGTTCTGCATATGGATCAGTGACAATGTTTTTTCAATGGATGCAGGCTGACGATGCTTTCTAGTCTGACTCACATAAGGAGTAAACGGGCCATGCACATAAACCAGATATTGAGGGAGAGGTGTGGCAACATAAATTGAGTTTTATGATATAGGTTGATTACAGGTTGTTTGGTACAGATTGGTGCATGGTTGATGCACTTGTTAATGGTACAGGTTGATTACAGGTTGAGGTACAGGTTAATGCATGGTTGATGCATGGTTCAGATTTATTGGTACAGGTTTATAGCGGTATATTTCACAGTGATAGTGTGACAGTGGTTCCATCATTCTACTTGAACTTCAGGGTGGTTGGATGGGGAAAGGACAAGTGGTTGTAGCCACCTTCCAGTTGTAGCCGGAGAACATAGGGGGTTGTAGCCTCCTTCTGGTTGTATCTAGAGAATTGGGGAGTTGGGGCTTCCCTCAGGTTGTAGCCTGAGAAACTAGGGGGTTGGAGCCTCCTCCCAGTTGTAGATGGAAAGAAAAGGAAGTTGGTGCTTCCAATGAATGTAATTCTTCAAGACATATAAGAAAAAACATTCTGTGGTTTTCTCCCGATTTGGGTTTCCACGTAAAACACTGGTGTACTATGTATGTGTATGATTGTTTATTTGTTCATTGCTTATTTACTCTGCAATTATTGGATGATAATTCTTCATTGATATAACACTTGGATTATATGGTTAAAAACGATTAAATTTATCTATTACTGATTCACCCCCCCTCTCAGTAATCCAACAATTGCTATTAGAGTCGGTTCCTTAAGGAAACAGTTTAACCACTGGAAGGAGAGCATGGATTACTCTGAGAATGGAGTACCAATGTTTAATGGTTAGAATGGTTTTAAGTATGAGATGTGGAGCATAAGGATGGAAGTATTTTTATAGGCACAGGGACATTATATTTGGCTATTAGTTGTTACAGGATATAATAGTTCAAAAAGGGAAAAGACTACAGCCAAGAAGGAATTGAGGAAAAATAACAAAATAGCAATGGATTTCATCTGGGAAGGATTACCTAATCTGGTAAGAGAAAAGGTTGGTAAATGTTTATCAACAAAAGAACTTTGGGATAAGTTATATGACATATATTCTTCACCCATCACAGATTTAGAAAATGTCAAAGAAGATGCAAATACAAATCAAGAAGAATTATGTTCACCATGTCAAGAAGATTCAGAAGATGAAAAGTACATAATCACCAGAGGTATGTTGTTTTGTGTTAATTGTGAAAAATGTGGACATATTGAAATAAAATTCCATGAAGGAAATGAGACAGGAAAAATAATTGAAAAGAAAGATAATTATGAAGAAGAATTGATTAGTGCTTTAGATGAACTAAGAGAAGAAAAC
>SNQJ01S0039833.1:25119-42593 GCA_010110895.2 Picea sitchensis
TTAATTTTATTTTAGATTTGATTAAATTTGATACCTCTCTATCGTTGGGACTCCAATAGGCATGTTGTCGCCCCTTTTTAATTTTATTTTAGATTTGATTAAATTTTATACCTCTCTATCGTTAGGACTCCAATAGGCATGTTTAAATGGATATACATCCACTGATATAGTTGTTCATGAAGAACCCTTTGCGATTGATGTGTGATGTTGAGTGTAGAAAACGGCTACCTTATTGCATCCTTGTCGTGGGAGCCCTTTTGTTGTCTTCCTTTGTTTTCGTAGTCTTTTTGGAATGGTTAAACTCTTCTTTAATATCCTCATCTGTTGGGTATGAGTCTTGATTCCCTCCACCACAAGATTCCTGGAAGCGTAGACGCACTCATCTCAGCTCCTTCCATAGTGTTTAATTAAAATTTATGAGGACGCAAGGGTTGGCGCAATACCCTTGACCTCTCTGTATAAAACTTAATTAAAGAAAGTTTTGGATGCCTTAAATTTTTAAGAGAACAATATCTCAAGTTCGGGATTGAATGCGTTTTCCTTGGGGATTCTCCCTTGTCGCCTTGGGTATAGGCACCGCCTTATCCTTGGAAGTAATTACTATGTTTGTTTGATGGTTTTCAATGCTTCACCCTCGATCGTTGAAATCTTATTTTTCGTTTCCTTAATTCCTATCCCAGTCTTCAGAATTTTGGATATTGATATAGCTTTGATTGATAAACCTACTTGCATGCCGCCACATCCGAGGACAGACACTTGTAGAACTCATTGTTTAAATCTCTATGTGTATCTTGTAGTGAGAGCTCTATTCTGGCGATGTCGAGGTCAAATCCTAGAACTCCTTTAAATTCTCCTTGTGGGTTCTATCGGCTCTTAAGAAACCCAAGCAGAGTGTTTACGTAAACTTCTGGTCTGAATTAAATGAGAATTGGCATCCTCGTAAAGATCTTACCACCACCATAACCGTTACTACTAATTTATAGTTCAAGTCTACCCTAAATAAATAGTATGAATTAAGTTTCGACACTCTTGGTGATGTAAGTAGCATTGAGTCTGATTTCACTGCTAAATATCGTGCTTTTTTTTGGTCCCTTTAATGGATGTAAGCTAGCTTTGGGTGCTTAAATTATTGTTTAAAAGGGGATTTGGGTCTTCCTTTGTTCCTTAAACCATGGACATGCAAGTGGACATATAAGGTCCTTATTATATTACTTTAATGTGTCATGATCTTCTTAGGTCTTTAATTGGATATGCAAGACAATATATGAATTATCTTCTCTACTTTTATTTAGGGGGGAATTTCTTCTAGTTCCTCTGCAATAGAAGTGTATGGTAGCATTGGAATCCTTCCATGTTGTTGTTATGAATGACCCTCTTAATCCTTTAAGGAGGGTTATGGAAGCAGTTGACTTCTTAATAGTAACTATTATGAATGATTTTTATCATTCTATAAAATGGATACATAATGTAAAAGTGGTATTAAATTTAAGGTATTGCTTAAGAAGATTGATCTTCTTATGGGTTCCCATAATGAATATGTAATTTTATATTTTCCTTACATACTCATAGAATATATTCCTTAAAATGAGATGTATAGTGAAGCTACATGAGATTAAGATTGTATTTACACTCTTGATTTATTATTCTTTATGAAATATCTTCTTACTCATTTACACTCATTGTTGCTTGAAGTATGATAAGTATAGTAGAATATCCCGTTGCGCCATGAATAATTGATGATTAGGTGATATTGATGATCTAGTTTGGATTGTGGTTTGTGTTGGATTAATGGGATTTAGATACCTCTTTGTTACTCATAATAGTCGTCATTCCAGAGACCTTAAATGGTCAAAATCAATTGGACGAATCCTGGAATTGAGCGTTGCTTATGTGTCTTGGAGGTCCTAACCATGCAGGATAGGTTGGGCGGGTAGTTCCTCATGTTACCTTTATGAGATATGTGATTGATAGATAATGATGTTTCTTTCAGTTGATCTTGAAGAAATTGCTTATGTAGTGTTTAATATACATTGTGACGCATGACACTTATCAAATGTTTGTTTAAAAAAAAAAAATGCTTACCTCTTTGAACTTACTTGTTGTTGTAATGGAGGGGATGTTACATATGGTATCAGAGCCGGTTCAACCCTGCGAATTTGGCCTGTTACACCTTCCTTGTGTTAAACTTATGACTTAGACCTTATCCCTAATTAAAATTTGAAAATTTTCCATTCAAGTAATCATGGTTAGAGGATGTCGTGGAGGTAGATGACATGGTGCTAGGGGAACAAGGACGTCTCCAATAGCATCCACGCTAGAGGGGTCTAACCCCCAAGAAGAAGAATAAGTCATTGGACAGGAGGAGGTTGTTGTGGGAGATGTAGTTGGTTTGATGAGGTCCTTATAGAGGATGTCTGAGGCCTTGATTAACTAACTAGATATAGATGAGGCCAGAGCATCTATACCCAATGAGGGTTCACAACACACTCCAGTTGGTAGTGGTATCATTCCCAGAGAACTCGAGAAGGTGAAGTTTTCCAAGTTAATGGGTTCCACAGATGACTCAGCTGCCGAGGCATGGTTGGAGAACATGGCGATGTGCTTTGCACTTTGTGACTACACCTCCAACATGAAATTTTGCATGGCAATCTTTCAGCTAAAGGGGAGTGCTCTTCTATGGTGGAAGATGCTCCTACCTCAAATAAACGTGGTCGTCGAAGATGTGTCATGGGAACTGTTCGAGGAGCGGTTTCGAGAGAGGTATTTGTCAGAGAAATTCATTGAGCACCAACTCAATGAGTTCAACGCCTTACGACAGGGTGGTCGTACGGTGCCAGAGTATGAGGGCAGATTTATGGAGTTACTGATGTATGCTCCACATCTAAACAAGGAGAAGCTAAAGGTCAACAAGTTTGTGTTCGACCTTAAATTCAACATTTGTACAAAGGTGAGGATCTTAATGCCACATACATTGCACGAGGATGTACAGAAGGCCCTCATAGCTGAGGAAGAAATAAATAGTGGGGGTCAGGGCATGACTCCTACAAGACCGACTGGACAAATGACTTCAGGAATGAAACAACATCAAACTCCATCCAAATAGGCATCAGGATATGCCTAGAGGACCCATGTTCACGACACCATGATGACAAAATCATCAGCAGAGGAATCCTTACAGAGGACCACTGCATTAGCAGCAACGTCGCTTGCAACAACAACAGTTTATGCCTGCTCAATAGAACCGACCAGGATCTCATACTAGTATTCCAACAACTTCTACTTCGGGGACCAGGAGTATTGGACCGAAGACTGGATGTTGGACATGTGGAGAGTCACATTACTAGTGATATTGTCCTATTGAGAATGTCAGGGCGACCAAATTAGAAGGACCCACTACATTGGGAGATTTGGGCAAGGCCCACATGATTCATGCAGTGGTGAATAACTGCTAGGCCGAGCACCAACCCATTGTGCTCGAGACATCAAGTACAATCGTCGACCCAACTTTTAGTATTTCGATAGATCCGAGTGTTACAGAGAGATTTATTTCTAGTGCAGCGTTAAAGAGAATTACGGTAAAGGCAGTCGAGTAGGAAAAGTTTAGATACGTAGAAAATTAGAAATGGCTTCGGGTGCCAAAGAAAAGGTTGGAAGAAAGGTTACGGACTGTAGCATTAACTTGGGATATTTTGTAATGAAGTGCAACCTATATGTCACGATATTAGGATCTTATGACATAGTGATCGGTATGGACTGGTTGGAATTGCATGATGCAATACTCAACTGTATGATGAAATGGTTAAGTTTGAAATATGATGGGGGAGAGAGAAGAGTGATTATAGGAAGAAACCATGGAGTGTCCTTAGGGTTCATTTCTTCCCTACAACTACAGAAGAGCATGCGCAAAGGATGTAAGTTATATGCAATATTAGCACTAAACAAAAAGGGCGAGGTGGAAGGATTAGAAGATCTTCCAGTAGTACGAGAGTTTGCAGACATGTTTCCAAAAGAGTTACCAGGTTTTCCGCCCGAAAGAGAGTTGGAGTTTACAATCGAATTGAAACCAGGAATTGAACCGATAGCAAGAATGCCATATCGGAAGTCAATGCCTGAGTTACAGGAGTTGAAAATGCAATTGAAGGAGTCGTTGGACTTGGGACTTATACGTCCAAGTGTGCCACCTTGGGGTGCGCCTGTTATTTTCATAAGAAAGAATAATGGATCATGGAGAATTTTTATTGACTACCGTCAATTGAACAAGGCGACGATCAAGAACCAATATCTGTTGCCAAGAATAGACCATTTGTTTGATTAAATTAAGGGTGCGACGGTTTTTTCAATGATCAACTTGAGATCAAGATATGAATAGTTACGAATTAAAGAGGAAGATATTCTAAAGACTTCATTCAATATGATGTTCAGACACTATGAGTTTATAGTTTTACCGTTTGTACTGACAAACGCCCCAGGTGTATTCATGAGTTTGATGAATGGGGTGTTCCGCGAACACTTGGACAAGTTTTTTCAATTATTCATTGATGGCATACTAATATATTCTTGGATGACAGAAGAGAATGACGAACATTTAAGCTTAGTACTACAATGTTTACGAGAAAACAAATTATACGAGAAACTATTGAAATGTTCTTTTTAGCAATCAAAGATTCATTACTTGGGGAACGTTATATCCAGTGAAGGTATAGTTATGGATCTAGTGAAAGTAGAGGCTATTATGGAATGGACTGCGCTGAGAAACATACAAGAAGTACACAACTTTATGGATTTAGCAGGATATTACCGATGGTTCGTCGAAGGATTTTCAAAGATAGAAAATTCGATCACAAAATTGCAGAAGAAAAACAAGAAGTTCCTATGGAATGAGAAATGCGCAGAAGAATTTCAAAGGCTCAAGGATTTATTAATGACAATGTTGATACATAAAGTTATCGACATGGACACGGAATTATTGGTATGCACAGACGCATCCAAGGATGGTTTAGGTGGAGTTTTGATGCAATACAGTCGAGTGATCGCTTACATTTCAAGGAAATTGAGAAGGCATGAAGAGAAATGCGCAACGCATGAATTGGAGTTATTGGCCATTGTATATGCCTTGAGAGTTTGGAGACACTATCTGATTGGACAAAAATTTGAATTAAAGACAGATCACCATGGATTGTAGCACATATTTACACAGAGTGAATTAAACGCGCGATAAAGGTGTTTGTCAGAGTTACCTAGCGAGTACTATTTTGAGATTTATTACATTAAAGGAACGATGAACAGAGTGGTAGATGCATTGAGTCGGAAGTTAAAGAAAATATTTTGGTGTTACAGAAGGACGATGATTAGTACAAGGAAGTTAAAGAAAATATTGGACAAGATACCATGATGGTACCGAAGTTTGAAGGATACAAATTGGGCAATGACAGATTGTTGAGATATAACAACGAAATTCATGTACCTCCTAACGAAGAATTAATAAGTTTTATATTAAGGTAAGTGCATCATGCGATGTACATGGCTCATCCGGGAGTCACGAAGATGAAGGCATACCTTAATCCTTTATTCTTATGGAAGGGATGAAAGAAGACATTGTTAGTTATGTGGCGAGATGTATAGAATGTCAATAAGTGAAAGATTAACATAGACATTCGACAAGATTATTACAACCACACGTTGTTCCAGAATCTAAATGGGAGTTCATTTCGATGGAATTTATAGTTGGATTTCTACTAACGACAAGGAGACACAACTCGATTTTTGTGGTAGTTGTCTCTCTGACAAAGAGTGCACATTTTACTCCTATATGTACGATGTATCAGGCGCCAGACATAGCTAGAGTTTTTTTCAGTGAGATTGTGATATTACATGGTGTACCAAAAAGGATCATATCTGATAGAGGATCAATGTTTACAGGACGATTTTGGACCAGTTTCCAAGAGGCTTTGGGGACACAATTGAACTTTAGTACAACGTATCACCCTGAGACAGACGGGAAAATAGAAAGAATGAACCAAATTTTGGAAGATATGTTGCATATGTATGTAATGGACCAACAAAAATGTTGGGAAGAGTTCTTGCCACTGGTATAGTTTACATATAAAAACATCTATCAAAGTACCAATAAGATGCACTGTTTGAGTTTCTTTACAGGAGACCATGTAGGATTCCATTGAGTTGGGATCGACTTGAAGATAGTGTCATGGTAGGACCAGAAGTGATCCAAGAAATGGAAGAACGGATGCAATTGATAAGAAAAAGAATTAAAGAAGCACAATATCGGTAGAAGAGTTATGTTGATGCGCATCGCATTGAACGTAGTTAGGAAGTTGGCGACTGATTTTTCTTGCAGGTGAAACTGCACAAGAGTTTGATCAAATTTGGAAGAGGTGATAAACTCTCTCCTAGGTTTGTGGGGCCTTTTGAGGTTGTGGAAAAGAAAATACTTGTGGCTTATCAACTAACCTTGCATGATTCTTTGAGGCATATGCACGATGTTTTTCATGTATCTGTTTTGAGAAATTATGTTAGTGATCCTACACATGTGATTGACATGATTTTCTTGTAGGTGTCGGACGAGGGTGCTCTCATAGCAGAGCTAATCTGCATTCTTGCCAATTGCATTCGACAGCTACAACATCGAATAGTCGATCAGATCAAGGTCTAGTGGGACAATTATAGTCCACACTCAGCTACATGGGAGGACACATATGATATGCGTCGAGAGTTTCCTTCCTTGTTTGATAGATTAGACATATAGATCTTGTCAGATACTTTTATTAATGCATTTTATATTCTGTACAACTTTGGGACGAAGTTTAAAAAAAGAAGGGGTGTATGTAACATCCCGCTCTTGCGAGCACATGTTATCGACTTATTCTTTGAGGACATTTGCATGCAAGTGATCCGGTTATAGTTCATGGTTATTTGTTTGGATTATGGATTTTTATGATGATGTTGATGGCTATGATTTATTGTCATTTGATATATATGTATTGACAGATGCTAATGATGAGTTTACATGAGTGTGCAGGACACGTGATAGATTGTGGATGTTGATGGCATCAATGGACCTCCTTGGGCTCCGGATTGAGTCAGGGAGTGGATTTTGTTTTGTTTGAGTATTTGATTTTACGCATATGTGTCATATGATTGATTTTGTATGGTTATGTATATGGATTAGTGACAATGTTTTGTCAATGGATGCAGGCTGACGATGCTTGCTAATATGACTCACATAAGGAGTAAAGGAGCCATGCACAAAAACCATATATTGAGAGAGAGTTGTGGCAACGTCCCTGTCACAACCTACTAGCACTTCCGTCATGGCTCGAATTGTAGGTTAACGATTACCTAGTTCTAGAGGTCCACGATGTCGTGAGGGAAGACTGAGACAATCGGTCACGAAGATTCTAAGGGGTGCACAATAAGGCGGAGTTCTTATTCCTTAGAATCCCTTAGTCTCTCACAAAGTCGCATTAATGTAGTGTTGACTCCAAGGGTTGGAAAAATACCAAAACCAGTAGAAGGCGAGTGGCACCCTTGGAGCACGGAGGTGTGTCTTCAAGGGAACATCGCATAAATAAACTTGAGTCAATGAATCTAGGTGGCCTAGAAAACCTTGAAAGAATAATTATAAACCTTGAAACTCTTTAGGCCTTGCTGGATTAAAATAATTAATTAAAGAATGAATTTACTAATTAAAAATCCAAATAAAATTCTAAGCCTATTCAAAAAAAAAATTAAGCCCAAGTCTAAGTTTTTGTAAGGAGACTAAACTAAATTATTAATTAAATAAAAAGGGATGAAGTAAATCAATTTAAGAATTAAAAAAAAAGATTAGATAAATCTAAAGATTGATATAATACACATTTGTGCGAGAAAATACCAAATTAGAATTTAAGATAAGAAAGGCATAAATTAAGACAGAATATGTGTATGCATAGAATGGTATCTAGAGTCTAGCTACCACTAGTTTAACTAGAAAAATACTATTATTTTAACTTTAACTAAGATTTAGTAAGGAGTCAATCATTAAATGAGAATATGGGGAATAAAGAGACAACTAGGAGCGAATTAAGGAGTGCATTTGGGAAATGTGAGGGAAATTGAGTTTTAATTAAAATAAAATATGTAATTACTTGTGCATGTGGGGATGTGTCAGAAGGAAATTCCTATAAATAAATTGGTCTAGATGGGAAAGGGATCTCACGGGTGACGTGACTGTTAAAGTTATGCTGCCAACTTAATTTTGACTCGTTTTTAGTTGAGAGAGTTGG
Organism: Picea sitchensis; assembly: GCA_010110895.2. NCBI lineage: Eukaryota > Viridiplantae > Streptophyta > Pinopsida > Pinales > Pinaceae > Picea > Picea sitchensis. Next base: position 33,402 of record SNQJ01S0039833.1, read on the forward strand.
GATACCAAGCTTGAGAGAGAAAGTGGTGGCTTTACCTTGCGAGGAAAGCTTGGAGATAGAGTATTTATGGTTCTGTGTGCATGGTCAGTTTGTGGCTCGAGGGGCTAAGGGGGGAGAAAAGTACCCCTAGAGTTGGCTGGGAGGTGCCAGTGAAGTCTCGACGATTAGAAAGAGGGAGAAGGGAGAAGGAAGGAATGTCAGTTGCCGAAGAACATCTTCAAGATCGCCTTCATTGGTTATGGTATTCCTAATTGAGTTTGTATTGTGATGGTATTAAGATTTTTTTTTGTAATATAGAGTTCTTGTAAAATTTTCCATAAACTGTGACTGTAATTCTGATATCGATTCGTCATGATACTTGGTGGGTTTTGTGTAATTTAAAAATGAGTTTTGGTATCACGTTCACTCAAACTCTCAGACAAGTATTGAATTTTATTAGCTACTTTTCATTTTCTTTTTTCCCAATTCCGATTCCTACTTGGTCACTGCTAATTGGGTGGCCATTGAATTTATTAGAATTATATAATAGACTATAAAACGATTTGTTTACCCAGAATACGAAGTGAAAATCAAACTGGCAAGATCGTTACCGAATTAATGACCAATCCTGCGACTTAAGGTTAAGAACTCTGCAGATCGTGTTGCAGTTGAATATTGAGACTAAACCTAGACTCTGGATTTTCAATCTAGTCGTCGTTGCCCTGGGTATGCATAGCAGAGGTTAAAAAACCTTTTTGTTTGGTAGCCTACTGCCCAACGAAATTTGTAGTTCGTATATTTTGTGAAATCGCTTGATCATCCTGAAAAATTTTGCGGGGACTCTAAAGGACTAGTTTACATGTTCGAATTGAATCTACGTGAATGCCATTAGCTAAACTTCGGATCAATGAAACTACTAGATGGAATTGCAAACTTTCGTTTTCACTGTGCATTAAGTTAAATTGTTCCGGTAGAGAAATTTGTGGTACTTACGAATTATAGATTTGAGGTTGTTCGATCTGTGTGGTGGGATTCTTGTAAACCTTCTACCACAAAGGAGTGAGGGCGCACCTATGCATAACCTTCGGTACTTTAAAACTCAATTTTCGTATGTGTCTTGGGTTGGTGTGATAACTCTGCCCCATAGTTACCTATTTAATCTCTATTCAATTTCTAATGCATGGAATTCAAGGGAATGGTTTAATCCAGACTCGGGATCCGGTTACGCCCGTGGGATCTCCCTTTTCACCTTGGGTGTAAGTACTTTGATTTTCATTTTTCCTGTGATCACCTTTAGGACCCTTACATGTCAAATTATTTCAGAAAATGAATTTGTAGCCACAGTAATGTTTGGTTCTCCTGAGTGTCCATGTGTTAAATTCTACTTCCTTTTAAACTTGAACAATTCACGAGATCTCTCCTCGCTGTCTAATGATATTTTCCAACTGTAAGAACTTATTTACAGAATCTATGGCTGGAATGAGTGTCATATATCTCTGTCCTATTGCACTGCTTCTCTTAAATGTATCAGATGTTGATCACCTGTTCGTCGCCCATTTTTAATTTCGTTTTAGCTTTGATTAAATTCTATACCTCTGTATCGTTGGGACTCCAATAGGTGTGTTGTTGAAATGAATATCTATCCACTGATATTGTTTTTGGTGAATAACCCTTTGCGATTGATGTGTGATGTTGAGTGTAGAAAACGACTACCTTATTACATCCCTGTTGTGTGAGCCTTTTTTCTGTCTTCCTTTGTTTTCGTAGTCTTTTTGGAATGGTCAAACTCTTCCTTAATATCCGCATCTGTTGGGTGTGAGTTTTGATTCCCTCCACCACAATATTCTCCGAAGCGTAGACGCACTCATCTCAGCTCCTTCCATAACAATTAATTAAATTTTATGAGGACGCCAGGGTTGGTGAGATACCCTTGTCCCTTGACCTCTCTGTATAAAACTTAATTACAGAAACTTTTGGATGCCTTAAATTTTTAAGAGAACAGTATCTTAAATTCGAGATTGAATGCATTTTCCTTGGGGATTCTCCCTTGTCACCTTGGGTATAGGCACTGCTTTATCCTTGGAAGTAATTACGCCAAAAGGTGTATACCTATTGACAATGGGCACATTTAATGATCTTTTAACATTAAATCTTAATCTTATGGCCAGCAATTAAAGATGTTGGCATATTCTTAGTCGTCCTCTCAAATCAATGGATAAGATTTATTGTTCATAACTTCTTTGTATTTATGAATGCATGCGTTAACATGTTTACTTTTTCACATTTACCTAATCATATTAAGAAATTATTGTGAGGCCATATGCTTGCCACATTAAGCTGATTAACAAGAATTAATATGTATGCAAAATTTTATTTCCACGTTTGAATGTTTAGCGGACACTACATAAAATGGACTGCACGTATCACTGCTGGAATGTGAACCGGACTGAGTATGGAAGGTGGCACCATAACCGACGACGTTTTTTGATATAAAATCTGTTTTCGCTAGGCTATAATCCAGACCCAATGGAATACTAGAGGTGGACGTTGAAATGAGGATGAGGAAAACAAGAAGTCGGCTCTAGCCATTGTCATGTTCGGATATGATTTAGCGGATTTTCATCGCCTTTAGGCGTACATCAACCACGGGTTTAAGTGGTTGGACTAGTTACTATGTTTATTTTATGGTTGTCAAGGCTTCACCCTCGGTCGTTGAAATCTTATTTTTCGTTGCCTTAATGCCCTATCCCAATATTCAGAATTTTGGATGTTGATATAGCTTTGACTAATGAACCTACTTGCATGTCGCCACATATGAGGACGGACACTTGTATAACCTCAGTGTCTAAATTTATAAGTGTATCTTGTAGTGAGATCTCTATTTCCTCTAAGAGCTCTATTTTCTCTGCAATAGAAGTGTAAGGTAGCATTGGAATCCTTCCACGTTGTAGTTATGAATGAACCTCTTAGTTCTTTAAGGAGGGTTATGCAAGCAATTGACTTCTTAATAATAGCTATTATGAATGATTTTTATTAGTTTATAAAATGGATACATAATGTAAAAGTGGTGTTAAATTTAAGGTATTTCTTAAGAAGATTGATCTTCTTATGGGTTCCCATAATGAATATGTAATTTTAGCTTTTCCTTACATACTCCTAGAATATATTCCTTAAAATGAGATGTATAGTTAAGCTACATGAGATTAAGATTGTATTTACGCTTTTGATTTATTAATCTTTGTGAAATATCATCTTACTCATTTACACTCATTGTTTCTTGAAGTATGATAAGTATAGTAGGATATCCCATTGCAACATGAATAATTGATTATTAGGTGAGATTGATGATCTAGTTTGGATTGTGGTTTATGTTGGATTATTGGGATTTAGATACCTTTGTGCTCCTCGGAACAGTCGCTAGTCCTGAGACCTTAAATGGGCAAAATCAATCAGATGAATCTTGGACTTGAGCGTTGCTTATGTGTCTTGGAGGTCATAACCATGAAGGATAGGTTGGGCAGGTAGTTCCTCATATTACCTTTATGCGATATGTGATTGATTGATAATGATGTTGCTTTCAGTTGATCTTGAAGAAATTGCTTATGTAGTGTTTAATATACATTGTGACGCATGGCACTTATCAAATGTTTGTTTTAAAAAAAATTAAAAAATGATTACCTCTTTGAAATTACTTGTTGTTGTAACGGAGGGGACATTACAATACAACATAAATGAGTCATTTCATTTCATTTAATATCAAAATATAATGTAAATAAAAAAATTAAGAAAATAATATCGAGTATTAAGTGACGCATGACACTTATCAAATGTTTGTTTTAAAAAAATTAATAAATGCTTACCTCTTTGAAATTACTTGTTGTCGTAATAGAGGGGAGATTACAATCCAACATAAATGACTCGTTGCATTTCATTTAATATCAAAATATAATGTAAAAGCAAAAATTAAGAAAATAATATCGAGTATTAATATACATACATACACAATAATGTAGATCTATCTTAATTGGAGATCTTTTAAGCATGAAGAAGATCTACATCTCAGTTTCTTTTTATTCATATCCATATCTAATATATTTGGAGTTAAAATAAATTTATGTTGGTTTTCTTTTCAATGATAATAGATTAAATTAGAATATAATGTTTGTTCCTCATTAAAGTTATAACAAAAGGTTATGCATTCTATATGCATAGCTAATATTTCAAATTATAATTTTTTACATCTCATTGAATTGAATGTAAATCTTATAGTTGGTTAAATAGGTCATGAAAACCAAACACTTATAACCTTATAGAATCATGAACTAAAAGACCCAACTCCATGGGCACTATTCCATGGAGCTGGTTATATGATAAGTCGATCTCGTGAAGGTTCATACAATTGAAGAGGGATGTAGGAATGCTGCCACTCAATTGATTAAGGTCCAGATAGAGTTTATTCAACCACAAGTTTCCAAGAGGGGTGAACCAAGAGTTGCAGGTTTAATGGAGGTTTTCTATGCACCTTTATTGGATTTCTAGAGACCGAGAGTGGGTAAAGGTTTGTTTTGGAGGCCTAGATGGACCTCCTTAGGTGGACTGTGTTTATTTCTATCCCCTTTCTTTTGAGTCTCTGCGCTTTAATGGAGGGTGGTTCTTAGCTACGTAGGACAGTGGACGTTAGTTACTTAACTAGCACAAACTAACTTCTTTGTTTGTTTAGTGGGTTAGGATAGATGTTTCTCTTCTACTAAATCCTCCCTTGAAACCCTTGACGTCTTAGCATTTACGTTGCACCATTTTTATGGCAGGAAGGCCCTGAAGTGACTGGCGATCCTTCACTTATTACTTAATTATTGACAATTCTTTATTATATACATTAATTGATGAGACTGTTCTCCTAACTTGATTTGACTTACCCTCTGAGGTGGCAGGCATCAAAAGGTTTGTGGAAACTTTTGAATGGATAGTGAGGTCGACGCATTCATGGGTGCAGCTGACAAGGATATTTGGGAGAGGGCAGGATTGTTCTCCTCGGTGGATGAGCTTCGCAAGAGTAAAGGAAGTAGGTGCCAACTAAATGAGAGTTTTAATACTCCACTAGAAAACTTGGCGGAGTTACCTAAATCACTTATCTTTGTTTCAAAGAATTACCATCAGCATAGTCAAGCTACAAAACCTTCAAAGGGTTGGGATACTACATGTCTGCTTGGTGTGGTTCTCGTCGTTTTATCCTTTTAGTGTGGTGACCAGGGGAAGGGTTTCCAGGTAGACGAGAATAAGGTTGAGGTGTTAACTACTCCTTTTGGAAAATAGGCCACAGAGTTTCAGGGGGGTCGCTCAAAGTGTAAGCAGGGATTTCTAAAACGTCCTACGCGGGTGTGGAAGCCAAATAAGTCTAAATGCAGGATGGTTTTGGGATTGGATGTGGGACTCGAAGAGTCATGCAATATTTCTCTTTGTGCTCTGGTGGGGAGATTGGCCTACCATTCACAGTGTAAAATGCATATTTTGGAGTGGATGCTATGCACTTGGGAACCACTGCTAGGATATTCTCCTGAACCACTGACCCCGCTGAGAGGCTGGTTCAGCTTTGTTTTTAAGAGCTCGAAAGACACAGGGCATATCTTAGACAAGTTGTGGGACTTTGAGGGTGGGAGTTTGATGTTTAAGAGGTGATGTATTAGATTCGACCTGACTACTACGGAATATTTCATCTTTCGCCACCTTTGGATCCTTCTCCTAGGTCTACCTCTCCAGTTGTGGAATGTCAAAGCACTAGAGATGATTGAAAATGAATTATTTCATTTCATCAAGGTCGATGAACAATATCTATAGGTGTAGGATAAGAGGATGGGAAAGGTTTTGTTGGAGGTGGACATCCATGCAGGTATTTTGGAGTCACTCGAAATAGAGTGGTAGGGACACATTCTAGTACAGAGATTGGACTACTTGGGAATTCATTTTCGATGTATGCTCTGTAGGAAAACATGACACCTTTGAAAGGATTTCCATCAATATTTTGGGGATTCAGTTGCGGAGGAATCCCTGGAGGACCTTTCAAATGACTATTACACTTATGGGGTGGACTCACAAGAGCCAGAGGATTTTTCTGTTGCGAGGGAAGAGGAAAGTCCATAACCTCCATACCCCACCTTTTTTGGTAAGCTAAAACTCTATTGCCCTTCTCTTTATTTTACCTTATATGCTTGGGAAATAGATAATTTAGATAGTATTTTTCTTCCGAATTTGATTCCCTCTCCTGTGGCTGATAAAGGTACGGATTATGAGACTGTTCTAGAGGTTTGAGAATCTATTGAAGTTAGGATTGAGCCTACACCTGTGACTATTACTACCCAAGAGATGGGTACTAGTGAACAACCCAACGTTTTGTCTATGGAAGATTCAAACATTTCACCAGGTTACAAAGAACCTTATTCTAGTGACCACTCATTGGATAGGATGATTTCAGCTCTGGTACCTACCTTTAGAGAGGCTTCTAGTCCCATTCTGATTACGACCTACTTGGGGAAGGAAGTTGTGAATAGAGAAGATCCTAGTGGAGGTCTTTGGTCACCCAATTGTGATGGGGAGGATACATGGAAATACCTTGCATGGTCACAGGGCTTGGGGTATGAATTCTCTCCTATCAAAAATAGGAGTGTCTGCAAAAAGGCAGGGACTAACCTTTCCTTTTTTTGCTAATATGCTTTCATAAAAAAATGAACAGGGGGCGCTTAGAGGCATGAAAGCCCTTTCAAGGGATAAGTCATGATCCTCCTCTCTCTTAATATCATAGGGGTAGGAGGACCCCTAAAAGTGGCCTCCCTACATAGACTTCTTTCAAAAACTTTACCAGATATTATTTCTCTACAAGAGACTCTGGTGGTCGAGGAGAAGGCCAAACATTTCATGTTAAATCTTCGTCCTGAGTGGATAATTTGTGATGTTAATTCTGTGGGGAAGTCAGGCAGACTTCTGGCATCTTGGGATCCTAAAATTTATGAATTAGTTCCATTCCTAAGTTGCGGTGGTAATTTTTTGTTAGGTTCCAATTTAGTTGATAAAAGGAGGATCTCTTTATTTAGTGTTTACAGCCAATGTATAGATTGTAAGAAATTCTGGTAAAAAATGGACAGAAGGGGCCTATTATCTCTTGGTGATATGATAGTTGTTGGGGATATGAATTTTACGATCAATTCAAAAGAGGTTTTGGGTGCCACAACTTTGGTAGACCCAATGGTGATCTTTTTTAAAGACTATTTTTTTTTTAAATAATCTTGTCGATGTCTCCCCAGCTAAGTTGGGTCCTACGTGGCGTAATGGTAGAACTGGAGTTGAAGAAATCGCAAAAAGGATAGACACAATTTATGTTTTGGAGGATCTTATATTGTCTTCGGTGAGATATAGGTCATGGGTGGAATACCCTTATATTTATGATCATTCTCTAGTTCTACTTCAATTGGGTAATGGTATGTCGACGCTTGCTCACCCTTTCAAACTAAATACAACATGGTTGCACAAAGATTCTTTTTCCACTTTGGTTCAGGAAGTGTGGAATGATTACCAGTTACAATAGGAAATGGGAGTGCAAAGGAGATTAGTAAGGAAGCTTATATAATTCAAGAATCGGGTTAAGTCCTAGCCAGAAGAAAAATGTTTATAGGATCAGTTAGCTTTGGATAATCTTGAAGAAGAACTAGCCATTCAATACAAACAAAAGACTCAGGGACTGTATAGTGCAGTATCTAAACATCATTTGATGGTTCTAAAGGCTGACCGTAAAAAAAATTTGTTGGATGAGGAAGAGCGATGGTGTAAAAAGAGTAGGGCTATTTGGATAAAAAACAAAGATAAGAATACAAAATTCTTCCATCATTTTGCAAGCTACAGAAGAAACAAAAAACATATCTGGGAGATAAAGGATGAAGTTGGTCTGGTTCATACAGGCCAGGAAGCCTTAAAGGAAGAAGTGTCTAGATTCTTCAACTCTTTCTTTTGGGATGCAAGACATAATTATATTGAGGAACATATAGCCACAGTAAGATTGGTTCCAAGATTAGTTATGGAGTAAGAGGTCATTAATCTTGAAAATTCTTGCTCTAGTGAGGAAATCCTTGAGGTTCTAAAAGGTTTTTCCAAGGACAAAAGTCCATGGATGGACAGGTGAACTGTTGAATTCTTTTTACACTTCTACGAGTTGGTTGGGAAGGAATTGCTTGATGTAGTGGAGAAAACAAGGCTTAGAGGCAAGGTAATCAGACCGATTAATTCAACTTTTATAGCGCTGATTCCAAAATTCAATAGCCCCAACACTTTTAGCGATTTTCGTCGAATTTCTCTGTGCAATTTATGTTATAAGATCATTGCAAAAATTATAGCAAGAAGGATCAAGCCTATACTATCCCACACTTTATTTGAGGAACAATTGGGATTTCTAAAGGGAAGACAGATATTAGATGCTATTGGCACTACAAAGGAGTGTCTACATAGTATAAAGGTTAAAAAACTTCAAGCAATTATTTTGAAGCTAAATTTAAAAAAATCCTATGATTGCACAAATTGGGATTTTCTACAATTAACACTTCTTCAATGTGGTTTCAGTCTTCCCACTACAAATTGGATCATGGGTTGTGTAACCTCCGCAGCTTATGTCATTCTGATCAATGGAGAGTCGACAAAGTTCTTCCAGAGTGGTATAAGGCTTAGACATGGTTTTCCATTGTCGCCACTTTTGTTCATTATTGTGATGGAAGGACTTTTCCTTTCTCTAAAAAAAGGACAAGAAGAAGGAAAGTTTTCTAGGATAAAGGTTTCCAGATTAATTAAGATCCTACACCTTCTCTTCGTGGATGAATTTCTAATAATGACAAAAGCTTCGGTCATAGAATGGGAGGAAATTAATAAAATTATCATTGTTCGAGCTATTTCTTGTACTATCCCATTCTTTCTTTCAACAACTCCATTCTGTTAAGGTGTCCTTGCGATGGAGAATTTCCTTTTTATTCCATGATTGCTGCAGTAGTCCATAAATTCCTTTGAGGTGAATTCTCCTCCATTATCTGATGTTAAGCATTTGATTCTTGAATCCATCTCATTTTCAACCATTTCCTTGTAGATCTTGAAGTTTTCAAAATCTTCTGACTTGTTCTTGAGAAAGAAAACTGCAATCATTCTTGTATAATCATCAACTAATAACATAAAGTATCTCTCACC
>SNQJ01S0039833.1:42603-53583 GCA_010110895.2 Picea sitchensis
TTAAAATCTCTTAAACCACTTTGACTACTTTGACCTTTTGGGGCTTCTAGATGACATATGAGGGTCCTCCAACTTCATAAGGCCATAACTCTCAAACCATGAGGAGTTATGTGATGTTCCACATACCACCAGAAATGGAATGATATGTACTATCCATATAGAATAGTATTATATGAAAATATATCATAATTCATACCGTTATCCATCAAACAAACTTGGGTCCATTACCCAAACCTGGGGTCTCCAAATTCTCATGGCCATAACTCGTTAACCATGAAGAGTTATGTGACGTTCTACATACCACCGAAAATGGAATGACAAGAACTATCCATCTAGGATATTTTCCCTAACAAATCCATTTTCCTTCATCTCATTTTTCCAAAATTAAGCACGGGTTATCTTATTCCGTAAAGCGTCTTCCCGTGAGGGCTTTCACCATAAGGGGACCAATTTGGAGTTCATCCATATTTACTTCTTATCAACCATGACAAAACAATAATGAGTCATATTTACATCAAACAATCTTGGTTCCACTACCCAAACCTTTGTTCTATGGGGCTTTCTTCAAGGGTTGACATCAATGAAAACCAAACTTAATCAACAAACACACCCATCACCAATGTCATCCATCAATGTCACACGATGACCAGTGCATGGGGTGAACGTTGAAATTTATTCAAAATGTGCCTATATGCATCAAAATTTGACATGGTTAGAGTAGACACATGCCTTGACATTATGCGAGGGTTTGAAGACTCAAGGATTCCTGATGTCCTCACATAATATTTGAGATTGTCCACATTTGCATCAATTTTCATCATGCAGTCTCATTGTCATCATTCCTCATTCCCATCATTCTTCATTCCCATCTATAGATCTTTGTCGAAACTCTCTTGAAATGTCATGGAACGTCTTCCAACACGCCTATCACTAATGTCATCCATCAACACCACATGGTGAGTAGTGAATGGTGATAACATTGAAATTTCTTCAAACAATGCATGCATGCATAAAAAATTGACATGGTTAGGCGAGATGCATGCCTTGACGATATGTGAGGGCTTCAATACTCAAGGATGCCTGACGTCCCCACATAATCTTTGACATCCTTCGTGTTTGCATGAACCTTCATTATGCGGTTTCATTTTCATCATTTGTCATTCCCATTTAAAGAATATTGGTTGGAACTCTCTTTAAATGTCATGGAATGTCTTCCAACACGCCCATCTGCAATGTCATCAACTGACCCGACATAGTGAGCAGTGAATGGGGCCAACATTGAAATTTCTTCAAAATGTGATTGTATTTGTTGAAACTTTACATGGTTAGACTAGGCAGATGAATTGATGGTATGGGAGGGTTTTAAGACTTAGTGAAATCATTGAGATTGAATATTCATGTTTTGATATGAAATAGGAAACTAAAATTGAGCTTTAATTTATTAAATTTTCACCTACTTCTAGGTGATTAAAATCTTTTATTTTGTTTAATTATTTTATGTTTAGTTCTTAATAAAACATTATAAAAAATTATGCCCAACATTAAGATGCAAACAATATAAAAATAATGAATTTAACCAAGTTGCTTATTCAAATCATTTTGAGATACGTGCATTAATATTTTATTAACTTTTGTGTCTACATGAACATATGTTGATACAAAATGAATGGAAGAAGCATACAAGTAATCTTGTTTTTTTTCTGCCAAAAATTCATACCATATCTTGAACACTTTAAGGATATTGCAATAGATTCTTTGTGAATTGTTCTCAAACCCAGGGGCAAGTGATCATATCCACATAATTCATTCTCATAAGGTATGTACTAGTCCACCTTCCCCTTTTGGACTAGCAAAATGTTTACGTGTACTTGCATACCTACCATCTGGCATGGAACATTTCGGAGCCCACTTCCTGATGTTAGGATGGGCCTTGCTACTTCAATACTTATTACTACCCTACGACACCAAAACCTCTCGATGTGACCTAAAAACATAACCTAGATAGGCATCATATTCCTCCTCATAATTTATTAAGTTTATCTCCTCAATGGACTTAAGGATTGACCCCCTCGCTCAAAAATGCCTTAATGCAATCTTTAGTTTGGGTTTCACTATATTAATCTGTCATTCGTAATATCTCAACATTATTTTACTTGTTATTGTTATCTTTGATTTTTTCTCAACATAATCCAAATCATTAGCTTAGATATATAACATAGGCTCCCTTAAATTGGTTAAGTATGTCACACTAGCCTCTAAAGGCTAACTTCTCATCGACTTCGATACTATTTGAGTGTTGTGCCTCTCAACACACCATTGAATTTGATCCATTGGGTTTATGGGTTGGTTTATTGGTTTGCGTCCAATTGGTATTGACGGTAATCAAATGATCATTTGTACTAATCCTTGCACCATCAAAATTGGGCAGCTTGGATATATTAGGTAAATACTTCTCTTAGGTTTTTTTTCACCATTTACGATACTCATAGTGCAAATCCTTGTACAAACAAGGTCCAAATGCATTGACTCTTGATCTTTGGATTATTTGAAATTTTGATGGATTTCCTTGATGAATTCTCGAGGAAATTTGTTTCCCCACATGCATGTTCCTACTCTAAATCCACTGCATGTTTAGACTTAGTCTTCCCTAGCATAATCTATTTGTATGCTCATGTTATAGTCTTGAGGGATGTCCCATATCCTTGTTCATCACTCTAGTTTCGACTAGGATTAGACTTTTCAAACTTATTTTTTGGTGCCATTGAACCTTTTGAAACTTTCGAGGTTTGCCCCTAAAACTCCTTATGGAGTTTGCAAGAAATATGATCTCTCACTGAGAGGTCCTTTTGAGCTCATAGAATTATCACCAAATGTTTAATATTAAAGTGGTTCCAACTCAAAAAACACACAAAAACTAAAACAATTTTTCCCAATCACACAACATAGTAACTACTTAACAAAAACTTAATCGACAATTACAAGTAACAAACTATTATAATGTTTATTCAATATTTTATTAGATCCCTTAACCTTCAAACTCTGTTCCATTGTGATAACCTAAATAATCAAAACAATAATAATCAATAACTTAGAAGATACACTACCTAACATTAACTTTAATGATAGATAAAACCACAAATATTCTTATTAATGTACTAACTATCAATCACACATCGAAACACAATGTGTATAATGGACAACTCGAGGCTCACGAAGAAAACTCCTTGTTATAATGCGTATAATGTATCATGTGTATAATGTATAATCCTTGTTGCACTCGCCACAACATGAATGGTGTGACCGTGGTGGTAAATATTCGAAAGGCCAAAAAATTTGGTGGCAAAGTTGAAATATCGGCGGGAATTTTAAATTGGCAAAATTTTTAGAGGGAACCCAATTCCCCATTTTCCAATATGCATTTCCCGCGTAGTCTTTCCAATGTGATCAAACTAAATGACCATTATACCTAATCAACGAGATCTGTTTTCAAGAGGATCCGAGCCCCACACAGAGGGCGAAGGCGAGGATAATATCATGAAATTTGATATCTCTGTGTGTTTTCATCGCTCAATTCTGTCGTTGAATTGAGTTTCTAATAATTCGCCCATCCTGTCAATGTGTATTTTGTAGGGATTCACCTATGTAATCCTTGGCACTCTGTTGATTTCGCTGATAGCCATTTTGAAAGGATTGGCTGATAGAATCACAATAAATTACAAATATCAAGTATGAAAACCTTGGTCATTTTTAATTTATTTTATTTTTTATTTAGTCTTGCTCGAACGTGACAGTGATTATCTGTGTTCATAATATCATGCCTTTTGGTCTACCGAAGCAAATCTTCTTTTGTTGGTTTATTCGGGTTGGATGTTAAGAGCGTATGTTCCAAGCTAGAATCCTCTGTACACCATTTTCTATTGTATTTGGAACTACTATTCGATTACAATTTATTTTTAATGTAGATGTTTTATTTATGTTTAATGGTAGGATATGAGAGATCATAGTTGTAGAATCCATATAGGGAGGTTTATGGTTAGTATTTGCTGTGTCATTTTCATTTAGTTGTCTGTATTTGGGCTTGACACCTATGTGTCTGATTATTGCCATGCCTGATTTGAGAGATGATTGATTCTTGATCTACAGGGGATTTATACTAATCTTCTTTTTCAGTTTGATCATAAAACAAAGAATGTTCTCTTACAACTTTTTCTACATAGATATAACCAGCAAAGTATCACAGTTTTATAGATATATGTCTATTTTGAGCTGATATGATATATTGTGTATTGGATAATTTTGAAGATTTGGCAATTTCGTCATATGATCGGTATTTTGCTGTGTGGTTTTTCATAGTGCCTTTTATGTTTTTGGTCCTCCACAAACTGCAACTATAAGAGGGTGACTGTAGACTAACATGGTTTTTAAGCAGTATTCAGTAAATGGGTTGATTTTGGGTTCCAAAACATTAGGCAAGAGGTTCGTTATTTGGTGTTGTTTCTCAATTTTCTAAAGTTCCATATATGTATTCTTGTGCTCTGAATTTTGTAGGTACTATGAATCAATCATGTAAACTTAGGAACAAGAGGATGATCAAGGTGTATATTAATGAGTAAATGGTTGGTATTAGGTGTCTCTCCCATGTTGAGAAAAGTGTTACAACAACAATTGGTAACATAGGCTTTGGAAGTAGAAAATAATTTCTATTCTCTCTCTTTCCTTAGCCACATGGAAGCTAATGATTCTAAACCGATAGTGTTTATGCACTATAACCACTGGAAAATAGGTTTATCTGAACAAAGTTTTTGTTGTAGACCTTTTTTTTATATTGAAGGTGTAAACAGTTAATGATGTACAGAGTGTGTTCGATACAAGCGATATCATCAGTATATGAAAAAGGTTATGTTGTTGAGGAAGAATGTGGAACAACCAGTTTGAAGCGACAATTCAAATGATGTTTTATGCATTATAGCCACTAGAAAATTGGTTCAATGATCCACATCTGCAAGCCTTGTGTTCTTCAGATATGAGATCCTTTTTTAAGTTCGTCCCTGATTTTTAACTTCTGCATTACAGTAATCATATGGTATCACACAGCAGTACATTGTGAGTATGTTGCTACTTTGCGATGTAAAGTTGAGGGTTATGTGTGGTTTTTAGATGTGCAACTACTCACTCAGTGGTGTCTAGTGAATAAGTTGGTACTTTGTTATTTAGAGGCATCTGTGTGTGTCTTAGGTGTGGAACCTACTTTTGATATAGATATCTTTCTCAACACATTTTGAATTGGCATTTCCAAATCTCTATATAGATTCATTGCTTCTAGCCTGATGCCTTAATTGTTGAGGTATGAGTGTTTATTTTGGGTTGTATATTGTGGAAGTATGAACCTAAAATATATGTTCTAGCATATAAGTTGTGCTAATGGACTTGCAGAGTACTTGCCCATTTCCAGTTGTGGCGGTGATCATTGTCTACATTTTCTTTGCAAAAATTTCAGAGTGGCCCTTTGTACTATGATTTCCGCATCATCTCTCTGAGTTGATTTATCATCACCATTTATCAATTATGCCAAACTCCATGATAGGGATATTCCTTCATGAATTCCAGTTTCACCTTTGATTAGTCATCATCAATAAGTATTATCACTGTTATATTTATCTTCTTGTGGTTCACAAAATTATTTACTATAGGCACAAATGATATTTTTTCACGAGTTCCTGTGATTTTTGTTTTCCTCAATCTAGGCTTGTGTTTGAATGACTCAGTTCATCACCCTCCTACTTTGCATAGTATAGGGATTCCATAGGGATTCCCATACCTCATGACCAAACATTACAGGGGTATCTCTTTCTTGATCCCTGATATTGCATCCTAGAGGTTTGATGTTCAATCTCCTTTAAGAAGAAGACAAAATTTACAGGAATAAAACCCGATTTGGCTTGATTTCACTTAAGGAGGAGCCTCAATATAGACCACAATTTAGTCTCCATCCCAATATACACTTAATCTGTGTTGATTTAGTCAAATGGGAAAATGAACCAATGAACTCTCATTAGGCTCACAATCTACCTATGATCCAATATCCATGATCTGTTATCCTGGATCACTCACGATACAACCAAAACTCCCTGCTTTCGGTACTGAATGATGCCAAATCACATTTATTAGACACAATTTGTCCCTTCAACTGAATGTCAAAGGCCGATAATTATTCCAGGTGCGTTTTGTTTTCTTTGTTGATCTCTACAGGTTAGCAATCATCGATCTTGGCATGACTAGATTCCTTATAAACTCCAATTGGAACTCTACAATTGTATCAACATAATGCACACATCATAAGCAATACCAAATATATGATTTTGCCTTACTAGAATCATACCTTCCAAAGCTCTTGTTTGAATAGAGAGGCATCTTCTAGATTCTTTTGTAAAAAATGATTACTTCCACTTTGATGAATTATGGCATAAATTCTTTGCGGGTAGAATATTAGTCATTGGAAGCTATGACTTATACTTCAATAGATTGTATGCAGAAAATTCACAAGAACTCAAAATAATAATTAGAGAATTCATCGATAACTCATAGTGTTAATATTGGCATTCAATAAAGAAAATCACACAGAAATCTCGATTCATATTAACATTAATACTTGGAAATAGAATAGGGGAAAGGGAAAACAAAAACAATGAATGGAGTCTACAATGAATATTTGTCATTAAAACTTGAGACCTCCTCCATGCTTCCTACCTACACCATGCCCATTATTCCTACTTTTCTTTTATTTTTATCTTACACTATAACAATTTCATTTATAAAACCAAGAGGAGATCGATTCGAATAAAAAATATAGGATTGAATCCTCTAAAACTTAGGGGAAAAAAAACCTTATATTAATCTAACTCCTTCCTAAAATCACTCAACCCTCTTATCTAATGATGGAATTTAGAAAAATTACATTTAATCATAGGAAACCCACTCACTTTCATAAATTTTGAAGACCTTCTAGAGGTCCTTTACCTTATGATGGATGCTTCTGCATCATTATCTCACTAGCAGTAGAAACCATAGCACGCACATAGTTGAGTAATTTGTCTAAGTGGGGGGATGACATGACATCTAAGTGGGGGGATTCCATGATGAAGAACTTCCTCTTTGACTTGATGAATGATCGAAAGAAATGAAATAAGGGGAGGGGGATTTTTCTTTATCATATTGGAGTTATAACATTTGAATTTATCTTACATTCCACTTTCCCGAAACAGATCCTATCAAATATTTCACATTTTTTATGATCATCTCTATTTCAGGTATTTGTGGAATCCTCCTTAATAAAAGAAATATTCATATTATGTCAATGCCAATTGAATCAATTTTATTAGCCGTGGATTCTAACTTTTTGGTATTTTATGATTATTTGGATGATGTGATGGGTAAATCAATTTCTTCATTGGTTCCAACGGTGGCAGCTGCAGAATCTACTACTAGGTGAACCTTTTTCATTATTACTTTCTGAGTCTGAGGGACTATTGCTGTAGAATATATTAATATTATTCAAGGTTAAGCATGACTCCTAGAGAGTTCCAAAAATATGAAGTTATCTTCTCCTTTCGTTCTCTTTTTTCTTTGGTTGGCATGGTCAGGGCCCTTTCTTGCTAGGAAAGCGCATTTGATTCTAAAGTCATTTCCTAAAAGACTTCCCATTCAGTTGCTGAAAAATAGAGATAAGATTTCTAAATGAGATTGAGTTCCACGAAAATGCAGGCTAGAAATATGCTATTTATTGCTATTCTATCCATTTGTGCTTCAATTTCGAAGAAGATCTCAATCTATAATGAAGAAATGATAGTATTTCGTCGTTTTATAGGCTTTATCATATTCAGTTGCAAGATTTTAGGTAGGAATTTAAAAGTGACTCTCGACGAGAGAATCCAATCTATTTAGGAACAATCACAACAATTCCCTAATCCTAACGAAGTAGTTCCTCCAGAATCAAATGAACGAAAACAATTACTTAGGATCAACTTGCGAATTTATGGCACCGTAGTAGAATCATTGCTAGTGGCATGTTGTGTACCTAAGTGTGAAAAGACAGTGAAAGATTTGTTATGCCGAAACCTAAATGTGAAGTCAACAACACTTCCAAATCCCACTTGCTCTTCTTGAATTCGTCTTCACGACAATCTAGTCATAGGTTTTCACTTCTTAGTGAGTGAAATATTTGTCCCTAGGTCTACATTGAAATATTCTATCATAGAACTAATTCAAGAGGGCTTAGTGGTATTAAGAATGGTTCAGGTGGGGGGTTCTCTTAATAATAAAGAATACAAATATAATCTAAGTCATGTTCATGCTAAAGGAAGAGAATAACCAATACCAAGACGACTTATTTCTTAGGAAGTGTAGCAAGTACTTGAGGAATTTTGGGATATCATGCCTCATGAGTTAGTTTCTAAGTGCCCTTAGGAGGGCAGTCTACCACAATATTGAGTTGGATCCTAGAGCCAAACCTCCTACATTGGCTGGTTTTAGTGGATGGCCCCTCCACAGTTGGTTGAGTTCATGTAAGAATTTCAGGAACTCATTGAGGCCTATTTATATTCTAGCCACCAAGGCACCATATGGAGACCATGTTTTATTCCAGAAGAAGTGAGAGCCTTGTGCATTGATTACCAAGTGCTCAAAAAGGTAACCTAACCATCAAGAACAAGTATCCACTTTGATTTTTCTTAGAACGACCGCGAGACACTTCTTGACGTTAAATATATGGTTGGACTACTAGTAGGTGTGTATCACAGAAGGAGACGAGCCAAAGATGACCCGTGTGACAAGCAAGGTATGGTCCATTTGATTTGGTTATGTATTTTGTACTCACCAATAATACCCTTTCCACATTTTTCGCCCTCATAAATGAGCTATGCCACCTGTACTTAGATGACTGGTGGTATACTTGGATCATGGGCTATAGCCATTTGTTTAAACAACCACGTTAGCCACTTTTGAACCATTTTGGTTTTTTTAAGGTATTAAGGAACAATAACCTATATGTAAAGAAAGAGAAATAATCCTTTGGACAAATGAAGATCCTATTCTTAGGGCATTGGATGGGCATCAGGGCCATCGAGGTGTGGCAAGCACCTACCAAGGTGAGTGAGCTAAGATCATTTTGAGGGCTCATGAACTAAACTATTATATGTATATTGATTCATCGTAAGTTACTTGAAGAAAGGTTGCTCAACTAAAACATATCATAAAGAAGGACGTACAGACCAATCATGGCACTGCACTGATCGAAAGAGAGTCAAAGAGATTTTGAGGACCTAAAGCAGGCAGTGATGGATGACCCCATATTGCAGTTTCCAGATCACACTAAGACATTTGAAGTACACATGGATGCATCAGACTATGCCATCAAATGTGATTGTTGCACACTTGTTGCAAGAAAGTAGGCTACCATACTCAAAATTGGTGCAACAGATTTATGAGAAGTTGAAGAACAAGATAGATCAAAATGGAGGAGTAGAGATCAGCCTGGTAGTTGTAAGAAGTTCAGTGTTTCTTATTGGACAACGTCCTTTCTATGTCATTCCAAATGCAAATGTTGATGTTCTCAAGGATGAATCCGAAACCTGTTTGTTAAGCCCTAATATTGGCTCATTACCCCTTAATTGGGGCATACTATATTAGTAATGCTATTTTATTTATGTCGGATTTAGGCCATTAGTTGTAATTATACCTCCTGGTCTCCTATATATACCAAGGATACATTTTCATTTTGAATCATATTGTACTTGAACATTTAAGTGGGGTAAAAGGAGGTTTCCCCCTCAAAGAGGCTTATTATATGAAATTATCTCCTTTTCAAGGCGTTGAGTACTTTTTAAGAGGTTTTTCTATGATATATTGATATTTGGTTCTTAACATATGGTATCGGAGCTCAAGGTCTTGGGGTTTCTCTGCTACATCTGAGACACCTTGGAGTTTTTTCTATAAAAATTTTTCTACAAATTTTCAGAAGAATATGCTTGGAGGATATTTAGAAGATAGATCAAGGTACGTTGGGTTAAAAATTCATCTCCTAAGGCCTTATACTTTCGGATATACAACCTGTAAAAGATAGGGTTCTGAAATCATCCTGAACTGATTCATTGCAAAATGTTCGCTATAAAAAAAAAATTGTAATGTTTCAGACCCTAAACTCTTGAGGCTATTTATAGAAATTAGTAAGGAATCTGTGGTAAATTTTTTATCTTTTGGGTCATCTTAAATTTGTAGATACACCCTGTGTAAGATAGGGTATCTGACTAGTCCTATTGACTAGTCTCAAGAAGGTGTTCTAGGTAAAACAATCATAATGTATTCCTAGAGTATTCAAATCTAGTGGGACTAGTTTCTTTAGATCGTGGATAGTCTATAGTATTTCTGGTGCGTGTTTCAGAATTTTATATCAATTATTTTGTGTAGGCCAGGCTATACAAGTGAGATCTCCTGGAAGGGACAAAAATCGACAAGTTGTGGAGAAGTTACCATAAATTCCACTTGTCACATCCAATTTTGATCAGACATATTTCATTGTAGAGAAGAAATATTAGAGAACTACATAAAAGAAAGTTTCATACCCAGAAGGGCTGAAACTTGGGAGATACAACAAAAGAAATATTGTCTAGCAGAACCACCTCAAAATTAAGGTTCAAAAGTGATACTTGGCCAACATGCCACCTAAAAAGGGAAATTCTACACCAAATAAGCCTCCAGACAATCCAACTTGCACTCTTTATGAAGGTGAAGAAATGCGTAGGGACATAAATGATTTATAAAAGAAGATAGTAAAAAAAGATGGACTACAAGAGATGATGGAGGGTTTAAAAGGGGAGATCATGGAAGTATTGAAAAATTTCGTAACAGAGAAGACACCTAAAAGTGAAAATGCATCCCATGAAATTCATGATGAGGACACAAGGAAGGTGAATCAAGAATGGAGAA
>SNQJ01S0039833.1:57620-72965 GCA_010110895.2 Picea sitchensis
TTGTAATTATACCTCCTAGTCTCCTATATATACCAAGGAGACATTTTCATTTTGAATCATCTTTTACTTGAACATTTAAGTGGGGTAAAAGGAGGTTTCCCCCTCAAAGAGGCTTATTATCTGAAATTATCTCTTTTTCAAGGCGTTGAGTACTTTTTCAGAGGTTTTTCTATGCTATATTGATATTTGGTTCTTATCACTGTCTCTAGTGCTGGGAAGTAGAACACAAGTTATAGTTATCTCATTCTTTCATTTGTTTATAAATTTCATAAACAAGTCAAGGTCCAGTTTATTGAAATGATTTTACAAGGTAGCATGCAATGTAAGATTTTGTACTACTAGTATGAATTAAGTTGCTTGGTTGTTGTCAAATCCATTTTATTTCTTCAACTCATTTTTTCATTAGTGTAGGCTTGACCATGATTAATATGTTTTATTTTTCCCATGATAGGTTAAAAACACAAAGTTTTTGGGTAAGTCACAGAGTGATCTTGTCAGTATTCATTGTCGATGTCGAAAAAATATTCATGAGCCCATCACTGCTATTTTAGGTTGATAATGATTCCTCTTAGTATGGTTTGTTATTTTGTTCTTTGTCCTACTAGTCTAGATTCTTTCTTCTATCTTTCCTTTTTAAGGGATGCCTTTGACACTACAACATTTTCATTCACGCTTATTGTACTTATGAGTTCCATTGACCTATTTTGGCCATTTGTGGACTAATTTATTTCTTATTTCCTACCTAATAAATTTATCTTCATATTGAGATGGATTTGAAGTGAATCACATATTTTATATCTCTCTTTTGTTTGTTTCCATGTCCATGGTTCCTCTCTCCAACTTTGGGAAAAAATATTATGCAAAAATATTTGGCCAAAATGATGCTCAGCCACCCAATCAATGTCCTCATCACACCAAGGGTCATCATCCAAGTTTATGGAAAAGGCCCCCGCTAGATCAGGAAAAATGACTACATCCAAATTATATGACTTGGAGACCATTTTTTTGTTAAGAATGTTTGGAGTCTCAAAATATGGCCTCTCTTCATTTTACAGTTCACGAACCCTTTCTACATCCATGTTGCAGTTAAGAAGCAAAAATTGCTCTCCTTCAGAAATTGAACTTGCATATTAACTTTTCCCAATACCTGACTTCTTTTGGTCATGCCCATCCTCCATATCATAAATAGGTCCATAAAAAATAAAGGTGTAAATTCTGCAATGATCCACTTGCAGATTGATGACTTCCTCATTGTTTTCATAATATAATCCATGAATACTCATGATTCTATCATGCTCTATCCCAACAGAATTAGAGGAAAAAACATCCACTTCTTTGTCATCTTGGATGCCATACTTGAACCATGATTCTTCTAGCTCAAGAAAATCATTGTCATCATAGTCGATATGTACTTGTTCCTTTTGGATAGCAGGGGTAATGCTGCATACTTTATCTTCTTCATAAAACACCAAACCTAGATTGTGGTTCTCATCAACCAACAAAGGAACATAAATGTTATCAGATTGATACCCTTTTTCTCCCAAAAGAGTGACGTTCTTACTATCACCATGAACATCAATAGTTCTATCCCCTTGATCTTCATGGTCATAATTGTCATACAGAGAACTATTTTCAAAAATCATGAAATATGAAGTTGGATTTAGCTGGAGAAAATTTGTACACCCTTCAAACTCTTCATATATACCCAAATCTAGGTCCCTTTTTTATAGCTCTGGAACAATAGAAATTCTAACACCACTTCCTGCTTCATAATTTAGGCTAGTTTCTTTAGTGCTAATCTTCAGAGAAGTATATTCATATAGTTTGAGACATAAAAAGGGAATATGCTCACATTTTTTAGATTCAAGGGGATTCAAGTTTAGCTTCAAATGCCAAAAGGGGATATGTTGACATTTTTTAGGCATACCAACTCAAACACAAGTGACAAAATTCATTTATGAGGCCCAAAACTATGAAAACGCTGATTAAACATATTTCTTACAAATAAGGCAGATTTTTCTTCCTAGATTATGAAAATTGTCAAGATGAGGTCAAAATAAGGACTCCAACCACTCATTATAAATATCTCGGTGGATATTATGCTTAGCAACAAAAGGTTTGACAAATTGATGTCAGAAGGAAGAGTTATGGATTTATTAAGGCCAAAAACCAAGGGGTCTTATCGACACTCATTTTAATTAGATTGTATTGATTTGTTGTGGTTGCTCCAATGTTAATTTTGACCTAAATATCACTCATGAATATTAGTGTTCATTATAAGGCATGAACAATTGAGTTTCATGTCTCAATTCAAAGGGTGAAGAGCCATGAACGTACTAGAGCTCGAACCACTCCCCATGTCTGTCGACGAGATAGAAAAGTGTGTAAATGAACCAAACAACCATGCCAATTCCATTTTCAACTAATAAGATATATAATATGTAGAAAACAATTGAGATATCATCTTGTGGATGAGTTATGGAGTTTTTCTCAAGTCTAGGAGTAGATGTCTATTGTGCATGCCAATTTGAGGAAGATACTGTAAAATTTTGATAGCTATCTACAATTAATCATTCCATCTACTATCTAGGATATCTTGGAGATAAATGCTTCCATTATATCCAATCTCTCAGTCTGGATAGATAAATTTTTTCTAATTTTTGCCTGCTCCTCCTTCAAGGAACTATTTTCTACTTCAAGTTGTCTATTTTTGTCAATGCACTACATTCTCATGATTTGGAATTTTTCCTACAAGTTATGAAGTTGTTGCTCCAAATCATTTTCATTTCTTTGTACTTACTCTTCCTTGTCGATCTTGGCCTCTACTAGGATCTTCCATTCAAATGATTCATCCCTTTCCTCCTCTATCTCATTTAAGTTGCATCACATGTCAAGGCAAGGCAAGGCAAGGTCTGTCAATGCAGGGCATGTCAAGGCAAGGTATGTCAATGCAAGGCAAGGTCTTTCAAGGCAAGGCATGTCAATGCAAGGCAAGGCAAGGCAAGAAATGTCAAGGCAAGTCATGGCATGTCAATTCAAGGCATGGAAAGGAAATGTAAGGGAATGCATGGCAATGCAAGGCACGTCATGGTAAGGCATGAAAATGCATGGAAAATCATGGCATGTCAAAGAAAGACATGTCAAGGCAAGGCATATCTTGTCAAGGAAAGGCATGGATTGTCAAGGCAAGGCATGGATTGTCAAGGCAAGGCATGGCAAGGCAAGGAAAGAAATGTCAAGGCAAGGCATGGCTTGTCAAGGAAAGGCATGACATGTCAAGACAAGGCATGCCAATGCAAGACATGGCATGTCAAGGCAAGGAATGTCAATGCAAGGCATGGAATTTCAAGGAAAGGCATGTCAATGCAAAGAAAGGTCTTCCAAGAAAAGGCATGTTAATACAAGGCAAGGCATGTCAAGGAAAGGCATGGAAAGGCAAGGCAAGGAATGTCAAGGCAAGACATGACATGTCAATGCAAGGCATGCCAAAGCAAGGCAAGACTTGTTAAGTGAAGGCATGGAATGTCAAGGCAAGGCAAGACATGTCAAGGAAAGGCATGGTATGGCTTGTCAAGGCAAGAAATGTCAAAGCAAGGAAAGACATGTCAAGGCAAGGCATGGCTTGTCAAGGCAAGGCATGGCAAGGCAATGCAAGGCATGGCTTGTCAAGGAAAGGAATGTCAGGGAAAGGCATGGAAATGCAAGGCAAGGCAAGGAATGTCAAGGCAAGTCATGAAATGTCAAGGAAAGGCATGGCAAGGAAAGGAAAGGATTTTCAAGGCAAAGCATGGCATGTCAAGGAAAGACAAGACTTGTCATTGCAAGGCATGGAAAGGCTAGGCATAGCATGTCAAGGCAAGGCATGACATGTCAAGGAAAGGCAAGGCATGGCATGTCAAGGCAAGGCAAGGCATGGCATGTAAAGGCAAGGCATGTCAATGTAAGACATGGAATGTCAAGGAAAGGCAAGGCAAGGCTAGGCATATAATGTTTTTATGGTCTTTACTAACGTTTATTAGAATTGTTGAATGTTTTACATCATTGGAATGGCATCTTAGCTGTAACTTATTTGATATTTTATTATCATATGTGCACTTTGGTATGATGCAATATGATTATCATTTCATTTCACATGTTGTAATATTAGATATATAACAGAGAAATTAATTATTGCATGAAATAAATAATAACTTTTCATTCTAAATGTGTGTTTTTGCAGAACAAGGATCTTCCAGAAGATTAAAATAATCCTCAAAAAATTGTGAGTTCATGTGATAACACACTCGAGACGTATCCTGGTGATCCTAAACCTTAGTAGACAAGACCCCCTTTACCATTGGAATTTAGTCCTCCTCCTCAACCAACCTTGCCTAAGACTGATGATATAGATTTAAATATTGATATGGCTAGTATCTTAGCAAAGGTTAATGTACCTGTCCCTCTCTGTATTGATTTTGTATTTTTTTCTTAAATACCTACAACACAGTCGTTATTGTGACATCTTGGAGTGTCTCTCCCATAGAAACCACGTCAGAGCTGATACCTCTTCACTTCTCTCTTGCCACATCCAAGACATCTCTCTTTCCACCTCCAAGACGTTTCTCTTGCCACCTCCAAGTTGTCGCTCTTGCCACCTCCAAGAGTGTCACTCCCATAAAAACCACATCGGAGATGATACCTCTTAATGTCGGTATTTCCACCTCCAAGACATCTCTCTTTCCACCTCCAAGACGTCGCTCTTGCCACCTCCAAGACGTCTCTCTTGCCACCTCACAGACGTCTCTCTTGCCACCTCACAGACGTTTCTCTTGCCACCTCCCAGACGTCTCTCTTTCCACCTCCAATACATCGCTCTTGCCACCTCCAAGATGTTGGTCTTGCCACCTCCAAGATTATGCAGATCCCCGACCCTCAGGCCAAGATCCACACATGATCATTCTAAATTCCCCTCGAGCTGAAGCAGCTCCTTTGATTCCCTGTTGGAACCTTCAACGAATCTGATCCACAGGTCCTTCAGAAACCCCACTTGTGCAAACATGCACAAGGCGCGAGCTTCACCTCCATGTGACCATAATGCTATCACCAAGGCCTTAACACAAGCACCTTTCTCAACTCACGATCTCACGAGTTCGTGAGTTGAAGACCCTCGACTCCTCTTTCTCCAAATGAAGATACCCGAGATGCGATACAGGTAGGCTCCTTCCTTGTTAGCACCTACTACATATAATTGTAGGCTAGGGATAAGTGATAGCACTACTTGCAACTTGCGACTTTTCGAGTTGGAGTGTGGAACCCTCATGATCCTCTTCATGAATCCCCAAGATGTGATATGTCAACAAGGGGTTGACTCCTTCCCAGGCGACGTGTGTTCACCACCTGTCACCTGCTTTCACCTTTCTCTGGGCGTTGTTGTTATGCCACCTATCAACCATGCGGTCCCCACCTAATGGATGTGCCATGTGTTCACACGAGTCCTCGACACTCGGCACTTTACGACTTCGCAGTAGAAAATAAATTCTTTCAACCCCCGATACACAATACCACATGGAGGTTCTAATCCAATGGTTCTACCATGGCTTGGATCCAACGGTTCATATATTTTCAGGATTTTGCCGATCTCTAACCACCCTGTAACTCTTGTCGATCCAACGACTCTTGCAACTTCGACACTTCGTTCATGAAGTGTCTCCACCGTCCATACAACTCCTCTCCTAGGGTGCTTCTAAGGCTTAAATCCCCTTGCTTCTTTACGATATCCTATGGCTCTCAGTATTTCGACACTTCTCCCCAAAGTGTCTCCACCGTCCATTTCAGTTTCTCTCCTGCGCGACCTCCCAGAGGTTGAAATCTTTCTGCCTTCCTTCGGATCTAATGAATATTGGTTCTTTGCAAAAGATATGAAGGTTAAGATCTCTTTCTCTTCCTTGTGCATGTGTTGCTTCCTTCCCTTGGAAGATTTTCAAAGTTTCAAAGGCCTCGACCTTTGATTTCTCTGTGAACCCTGTGACCTTGGGTCTCGCCTGCATTCTGAAAACCACTGTCCCTCCTGAGATTTGTTCACTTTGAAACCTCAAAGGTTTTCTCGACCTATGCACTCCTTCTAGGGTCCCTGCACACAATTGTGATATCTGTCCTAAGATTTTCCTGTTCGAACCTCTAAGTGTCTCTGTCCCTTTCTCTCCTTGAAGGGATGGAAGTTCCTGCTTTTGCAACTTCCTTCTCAAGCATGCTTTGCTGAGCCTACAGGGTGTTCAATAACCCTATGAATGTCTTTCTGTGACACTTCTCTTATTTCAGAACTCGAAAGAGTTCCTTCTGTGCACACTTGCACCAACTCGATGCCCTCCTAGCAGAGTTCTCTAGAATCCTCAATGACTCTGTCTTCTTACTGAACTCAAAATAGAGTTCTCCTCAATGCATCCTGTGCATTTTATCAATGCCCTCTTGGTAGAGTCTCATATAATTCTTATAAATTTTGTCTTCCCTCTCGACACTTATCCTTCCTCTGAACCCATAATAGAGTTCTTCTCTGCACTCTATGCACTTGCTCAATTCCCTCCTGGCAGAGCTTCCACAGAACCCTCAGTGATTCGATTTCCTCTGTGAGTTCCTCTGCACAGTCTTACATCCAAGGTGTTTAGTGACCTTGAGGCTTCTTCATGGGTCTAATATTTCCTCTGGTGCACCCTCTTGGCATAACTCTATCCAAATTTCACATAATTCAGAAGTGAACTCTATGCATTGGATTTAAGAACCCTCAGTGTTTTGTCATGCAACCTCTTGCATGAAGCCACAAAGAACCAGACCTGGAATCAAATAACCCAACAGACAACGAATTCTATTTGTAACCTGCAAATGCAAAATAACACACATCTACAAAATATCATCAACACATAAAGACATTCATTCATGAACTCACAAACACATGAACAACAAAATGCAAGAAAAACTGCTCTGTTTGTATTAATATGAAATGCCTCTTTACAATGTGTTAGAGCTCAGACTGCAATAGAGCCTGGGCTCTCTCTCTTCTTTATCATCTCTACTAACTTCTCTACTCTCTTTTCAGACTCTCCAGACTCTACTAAAAAATAAGATGCCAAGATCTTTTACATGAGGGACCTCTTTGAGCTCTTCCCTCCAAGCTACCTACTCTCATTAATTACAATGAATTACATTGAATGGGCCATCTAATCCAAATTGGAGTTAGATCCATTTCTAACTGTGAGCCATTAATGTGACATTAACTATAGCCTGCTCAAAGGCATGGCTTGGCTCTACCAACCTTACAACATTTAATTCAAATTCAAAATTTGAAATACGAGAGGGTTGCGACTCTCTCCTCCATTGAATGCATGCTTTGATGTGCTAGTTGGCTGATGCATAGCGAGCTTGGAGCGATGCTCCTGCATAATACTCCTCTGCTATGAGAAAATCATGAGATCCTACTCATGAGCTTCCCAGCATCACTGTTGAAATCCACCTAGATCCCAAATAGTTCTTTGGAGCTGTCCATCGGCTCCATTGGTTCGTTGCTGCTGCTGCATCTTTTCTATTGCTATGGCAGGTTCTCCTCTGCTCAACTTCCCCTCACTAGCAGTTTCTGCTACTGACCTCGACATCATCCTTCTGATCTCCTCAATTATCTCATCCAGTTGTTGTAGTGGCTGGCTCCTTTTATGCAGTCTCCTCAGCTGCACTTCCTCCTTATCGGTTGGTAGATCATCATGATCCCCCATGTTGTTTTCTTCTTCTATGGCACTAGCTGGGCACTCTGCTGCAAAATTCAGCTCTACAATTTTATCACTGAGTCTCTTCTCAACTTCCTCTTCTAACAGCTTAACTGTCAACTCTCCTGCTAGCATATCTCCAACTTCCTCCAGCTGCTCCTCAGACTGGAATTCTCTTTCATCTTCTGTTGCATGCCTCAGCACTGTAGTGATCATCTGTTCAGCTCCCTGGCTGAAATTTCTGAGCGATTCCTTGGAATTCTCCTCTGCTAAGATCTGCATGAATTTCTTCTCATGGCAGTCATCTACTGGCTCTAGATGGCTTAACCAATCCTCCAACATTTCTAGCTCCTTCTACCATGGAGTGAGTATCTTATCCCCATGTTCTTCTTTTGTTGTCAGCTTCAGTGTTGCAGTTGTCTCCTTTTCATCTTCCTAGATGAAACTTTCGAGCCATTCTTTCGAATGCTCCTTTTCCTTTTCTTGGGCAACCTATGATATCTGCTCCGTCTCTTTGATAGTCACAATTGGATGTCCTTCTCCTACTACTATTGTATCTACAACACAGGCTCTCACCTCAACTGGGCTAAGTGGCAGGAATATCTCAATTCCTCCAATGATCAAAAAGTTTGTCTGATCCTTCTCTATCAACTCCTCTCACTGATCTGAACTCATCCCTAAGTTCATGAGACTTTCAAACAGTATCATCTGCTCTCTCTTGCCCACTTGGTAGTATGGGATTTCTTCCCTACCCACTTGGCAGTCTATGAGATCCTCCAATGATCCCATCACATTGCCCATATGACAATCTGAGATTTCTTCACTGCCTTCCTAGCAGTTCACGAGATCTTCCAGTGATCTCTTCTCCTCATCATCACTAAGATTTATCCCAACTTCTGGTTCACACACATGAACCACTTCCTCTATGTCTCTGAGGCTTTCAGCATACCTCAGCCATATTTTCAACAGCCTTTGTTGTTTTCTAGCCAACAATTCCTTGACTGACCACTTTACTTTTGTTTTCATTGGCCATTCATATACCCATCGTGCTCTTTCATCCTGTTGCACACGTAGTGGAATCTCTTCCATCCTAACTCTTATCTCAGTGAGCTCTTCATCCATCTCATATTTTCCCTTCTGCTGATGGTTCTTCTTTCCACCACGTCCATGGCCTTCAGTAGCCATATTCCTATTCCTTTCCGCCCTCCTGGAAAACTTGTTGCTGTTACTCTACAACTGTGAGTTCTTCCAGCCTCTCCTTATAGTCGACCTGACTATCTATTTATTGTTGCGTATCTGTGAACAATCACCATAGATCTTCAACACTCTATTTTCCTTTTTCCTTTGGCTCCCTCTACCTGCAATATATCGACATAAACAAGCTCTGATACCACTTTGATGAAGACCCCCAACCCTTGGGCCAAGATCTGCACAAGATTGTTCTCAATTCCCCTTGAACTAAAGCGACTCCTTTGATTCCCTATTGGAACCTTCAACAAATCCGATCCACAGGTCCTTCAGAAACCCCACTTGTGCGAACATGCACAAGGTGCGAGCTTCACCTCCATGTGACCACAGTGCTATGACCAAGGCCTTAACACAAGTGCCTTTCTCAACTCGCGATCTCGCGAATTTGTGAGTCAAAGACCCTCGACTCCTCTTTCTCCAAACGTCGATACCAGAGATGCGATACGGGTAGTCTCCCTCCTTGTTAGCACCTGATACATATAACCGTAGGCTAGGGCTAAGTGCTAGCACTATTCATAACTCACGACTTCACGAGTTGGAGTGTTGAACCCTCGTGCTCCTCCTTCACGAATCCCTGA
This sequence comes from Picea sitchensis, assembly GCA_010110895.2. Classification (NCBI taxonomy): domain Eukaryota; kingdom Viridiplantae; phylum Streptophyta; class Pinopsida; order Pinales; family Pinaceae; genus Picea; species Picea sitchensis. Next base: position 67,177 of record SNQJ01S0039833.1, read on the forward strand.
GACATGATAAGTCAACAAGCGGTTGACTCCTTCCCAGGTGACGTGTGTTCACCACCTGTCACCCGCTTCCACCTTTGTCTGGGTGTTGTTGTCATGCCACCTGTCAACCATGTGGTCCCCACCTAATGGATGTGCCATGTGTTCGCACGAGTCCTCGACACTCGACACTTCACGACTTCGTAGTCGAAAAAAAATTCTTTCAACCCCAAAACCCCTGATACATGATACCATGCAAAGGTTCTGATCCAGTGGGTCTCCCGTGGCTTGGATCCAATGGCTCATATATTTTTGAGATTTTGCCAATCTCTAACCACCCTGCAACTCTCGTCGATCCAACGAGTCTCGCAAATTCAACACTTCCTTCACGAAGTGTCTCCACCATCCATACAACTCCTCTCCTAGGGTACTTCTAAGGCTTAAATCCCCTTGCTTCTCTGTGAGATCCTATGGCTCTAGGAATTTCAGAACTTCTCCCCGAAGTGTCTCCACCATCCATTTCAATTGCTCTCATGCACGACCTCCCAGAGGTTAAACTCTGTGCACCTTCCTCTAGATCTGATGATTGTTAGTTCTTTGCACAAGATCTAATGGTTAAGATCTCTTTCTCTTCCTTGTGCATGTGCTTCTTCCTTCCCTTGGAAGATTTTCAAAGTTTCAAAGGCCTCGACCTTTGATTTCTCTGTGAACCCTATGACCTTGGGTCTCACTTGCATTCTAGAAATAGTTGTCCCTCTTGAGCTTTGTTCACTCTGAAACCTCAAAAGTTTTCTTGACCTCTACACTCCTTACAGGGTCCCTGCACACAACTATGCTATCCGTCCTGAGCTTTTCCTACTCAAACCTCTAAGTGTCTCTGTCCCTTTCTCTCCTTGAAGGGATGGAAGTTCCCTCTTCTGCAAATTCCTTCTCAAGCATGCTTTGTTGAGCCTACAGGGTGTTTAGTAACCCTGTGAATGTCTTTCTGTGACACATCTCTTATTTCAAAACTTGAAAGAGTTCCTTTTGTGCACACTTGCACCAACTCAATGCCCTCCTGGCAGAGTTCTCTAGAATCCTCAGTGACTCTGTCTTCTTACTGAACTCAAAATAGAGTTCTCCTCAATGCATCCTATGCATTTTCTCAATTCCCTCTTGGCAGAGTCTCATAGAATTCTCAAAAATTCTATCTTCCCTCTTGACACTTTTCCTTCCTCTGAACTCAGAATAAAGTTCTTATGTGCACTCTATGCACTTGCTCAATGCCCTCCTAGCAGAGCTTCCATAGAACCCTCAGTGATTCTGTTTCCTCTGTGCCTTCCTCTACATAGTCTTACCTCCAAGGTGTTCAACAACCTTGAGGCTTCTCCCTGGGTCTAATATTTCCTCTGGTGGACCCTCTTGGCACAAATCTGTCCAAATTCCGTAGAATTCATAAGTTCACTCTATGCACTGGATTTAAGAATCCACAATGTTTTGTCATGCAACCTCTTGCATGAAGCCACAAAGAACCAGACATGGAATCAAAGAACCCAATAGACAATGGCTTATGTCTGTAACCTGCAAATGAAAACTAACACACATCTACAACATATCCTCAACACATAAAGACATTCATTCATGAACTCACAAACACATGAACAACAACATGCAGGAAAAACTTCTCTGTTTGTATTAATATGAAATGCCTCTTTACAATGTGTTAGAGCTCGGACTGCAACAGAGTCTCAAATATCTCTCTTCTCTACTGTCTCTACTGACTTATCTACTCTTTTTTCAGACTCTCCAGACTCTACTCAAAAATAAGATGCCAAGATCTTTTACATGAGGGAGCTCTTTGAGCTCTTCCCACCAAGCTACCTACTCTCATTAATTACAATGAATTACATTGAATGGGCCATCTAATCCGAATTGGAGTTAGATCCCTTTCTACCTGTCAGCCATTAAGGAGACATTAATTGTAGCCTGCTCAAAGGCATGTCTTGGCTCTACCAGCCTTACAACATTTAATTCAAATTCAAAATTTGAAAACTGAGAGGGTTGCACCTCTCTCCTCCATTGAATGCATGCTTTGATGTGCTGGCTAGATGGTGTGTAGCTGGCTTGGAGCGATGCTCCTGCATCACAAGATGTCTCTCTTGCCACCTCCAAGACGTCAGTATTACGACGACTATATGGGGTTTGGACAGTCAAATCTGAGATGATACATGTATGCATGAAATGTCTCAATAAAGACAATATCTTTGTCGTTGGAAAAGAAACATCATGTGAAATGACGTTTGAGGGAATCTGTTGTTTGTTCTCCCGACAATATAAATTGGCAATTGCATCGAGCACATCGTCATAATTTGACCCAAATGTACTAGTATTAGTCTTTGGTTAGACATTTCTATTTAAAAAGGTGGAATAACTGGATTAATAGACAAAGTAGGATGTGATCAGTTTAAACTTACACTGATGGTATATATATCCCCCTTTGTTATTTGCTTGTTGATGCCTTTTTATTGCTTTCATCGATGGCTACTCGAATACTGCCAACTGCCTATTGTCGTCGATGAGCTTCTTGATTTCCCTTTGGATCCATTCTTCAATGTAGCCTCTTGAGGGGGCCACGTTGATCTCATCTCGGATTTATGTTGAAAATATCCTTTTCTAATTCCTTTAGATCGATAGAAATATTACATAGAGCCTAATCAATTTCTTCATTTTGTACTGAATAGTCCACTAACCAGTTGTCCACGTCATCTTCACCTTATTCAAGGATGATGTAAAACTTTTCTAAAGACAACCCCTTAAAAATATCAACTTGTTCATCGAAGGCTTTCTTAGTTAAGGGAAAGGATTTGACGATTAAGTTGGGGTCTTGGACCTCGTTGGTACTTCTGTCTAAGTCTATTTCGGCCAGCTTTCTGAATAATTCTTCTTTCTTTGATATGGCTTGTTCACATGATTGGACAATGAGATGCAGGTTCTTCACTTTCTCTTTCCAGCATGCATTTAATTGAGTGATCTAGTTTGGGGAGGGGATATATTCTTGTCTTCTTCTCATATCTGTCATGTTGGTGACATGGACACCAAAAGGGATGATCGTTTCTATATAGAAACGTTCTTCATTTTTTAAATCCGCTTGCAAATGTTTGTGCAAAGCATGTGCCCTCGCTCCAAGGGAAGACATACTTTGTGATGTTTCCTAGTCCTGAGTAATAAATTCCATTCTTTTCTTGATATTCTTCTCCACATATCCTCTACACGATGTGAGGAGGATGGAGGATCCTTTTAACTTGGTTGCAGGGGTGCCAGGCATGGTTATTGCTAAAGCACTGACAAGGAATGGCATGGAAATCAAAGCTTCCTCTAATTCCTTGACTTGGTCCTTTAGTATGGCATTCTCAGCTTCAATGCCTCCAATGGAATCATCAAGAGCATCTCCAGTTGCTCGATGAAGTCAGGAGATTTGGGATGGCCTCATGTTCCTAAGGTTAATCTTTGAATGAGATTTCCCTTTCTTATTTCTTACATCTCTCTTTTTAATAATTAAATTTTTAGAGTCGTTGTCAAAAACAACGCTCTCGAATACGAAGGATTCATCTTCATCAAAAAAATTGGTCTCAGCTATTTCCATTGGGGGACTATGCTGGATCGCATCCTTGGGCTGATCAATGTTGTAGGATATGCTATCCAGATCAGACTAAAGTTCCATGTCTTCACTTTCAATTTTTGGCTCTTCTGCTTGCCCTACAAAGTTTTTTCTATTCTTCTTCACGGGAAGCTTGTGAGAACTATCAATTTTAGCACAAGGAGGGTTATTATCTCCTCCTCCGTTTGAAGAATTATGGGTTTCTTTCTTACTGGGGTGGGCCATTGAAGCGATGCTCCAGGATGGCGTACTCTTGGGAGTGGTAGCCGAGGATTGAACACTCTTCTCACTAGGGCCTTTTACCTATTGTTTGTACAATTCAATGGTGCTTTGTAATGTCTCTAGGTCATCGGTGTCAGAAGTAGGAGTGTTGTCGTCATTGTCTCTGTCTTCTCTCAGGCATGTCTGGATAAAAGAATTGTTGAAGCGAATTGCTAGTAAATGTTCTAAATAAATCTCATTAGGGTCAAACCCTCTTAGCCTTTCAGCATATCCTAGGTTCAAGTTGTTGAAATGGGATGCAAATTCGTTAATTTTTTTTACGTTCCTCAACACGAAGTCCTCGACTTTCCAAGGCAGAGGAATGCACTATTTTTTTCTCTTCTCATGGAATAAATGCAACCAGTAGTTGTAATGCCTTGTTATTTCTGTAACAAACATTTTGTCTGTAATGTGACATGGAAGGAAAGCATGATTTTCCTTGGAGCTAAAAATCATTATCACACTGTAATTCTCTATTTGTTCAAGTGCCCCCTTCCTATCCAAAAACTTGGTTTCCTAGTCAGACATGCGGGGAGCATCCTTTCCTAACAATAAATCTTTGAAAACAGAGACAAAGTCATTAAAAACATCATAAAAACAATTGGAGGCCTTGTGTCTCCACAAGGCCTAGCACCATAAGGTTACTGGGTCAAATTCATAGTTTACCTTCTTGGACACATACAGTTTTGGAAACAAACAACAATGCCCTATCACGAAAACCAAGTAGGATGACATATAACATTTCTTCTCCTTTTTTAGTCGTGACAATTGGGAACATATTTCAATGGAAATTAACTTCCCCCAATAAAAAATGGCTTGTTCCTTGACTGTGAAATACAAAATATAAAGAACCATGCAGGAAATACTTGTTGTGGATTCCTATCCTGTTATTCTTGTAAACAACCAGGGAATTTCCCGGAATCAATTTCTAAATGAACTAACCTGCAAGTTTGTGATATCTTTAGGATCTATCATTGGGTCTTCCAGGAACTAGGGCAAGACATCCAACCCATTATCGTGATTTTTTAGGAACTTCTTGGAGTCTTGTCCTCTGATGGTCAATGTTGGCTCCGAAAATCTTAACATATTGCGGAAGACTTGAGGTGACAAAGAAACATGAGAGTGGTCCCACAGTGGAATAATTATTTGGCCTGAAATATATATCTCGGCGCACCAAGAGACCACCTCCTTACAGTAAAAAAATTCAGGGACACAACCTGCACAATCAATTCCATAGGTCCAAATTACTTCGTTCTGGGCGGAAGGGGATGAGTAGTAAGAGTATGCCCTAGACCACTGGAAGTTCTGGTCCTCACGCCTGAAGATGTTCACTGTATCTCCATAGAACTATTGTCGAGATGGTGCCATAATTTTACGAGAACATCCATTTTCTCCAGATGATTCTTGAAATGAACAGTTTGAGGGGATAATATAACCCTCTGCAAATGTTGGTCCAATGTGTGTGAATGGGATATCTCCTCGAGCCTTTTACTCATTAATGACAATCTCTACGGGTGTTGCATGATGAGATGTTAGCATTAAAGCTTAGTAATTTCAAAGAGCAATTAAGGATTGGAGGTTTTGTGAACCTGACAAGCCAACGACACGCAAAAGACATTCCATGATGTTTGAAATTAAGACTCGGAAGGGATAATATAACCCTCCACAAATCTTAGTTTAATGTGTATTAATGGGAGATCTCCTTGAGCCTTTCACTCATTATTGACAATCTTTACAGTTTGTGCATGATGAATTGTTAGCATTAAATCTTACTAATTGCATATTTAGAAATAAGACCTTTTTTTTAACATATATATATATATATATATATATAATGTTTATATAAACAATTTTTTTATTATAAACAAGACTCTTTTATATATATAAAAGTATGAAAAGTGGTCGGATGGGCTTC